>CAUYLG010074426.1:0-66676 GCA_963573385.1 Cacajao melanocephalus | reverse complement strand
ACTGGTACCAAAACAGATACATAGACCAATGGAATGGAACAGAAGCCCCAGAAATAACACCATACATCTATAACCATCTGATTCTTGACAAACCTGACAAAAACAAGCTATGGGAAAAGGATCCCTAGTTAATAAATGGTGTTGGGAAACTGCCTAGCCATATGCAGAAAACTTAAACTGGATCCCTTCCTTACACCTTATACAAAAATTAACTTGAGATGGATTCAAAAATTAAATGTTAAGACCTCAAACTATAATAACTCTAGAAGAAAACCTGGGCAATACCATTCAGGACATAGGCATGGGCAAAGACTTCAGGACTAAAACACCAAAAGCAACGTCAACAAAAGCCAAATGGGATCTAATTAAACTAAAGAGCTTTTGCACAGCAAAAGAAACTATCATCAGAGTGAACAGGCCACCTACAGAATGGGAGAAAATTTTTGCAATCTATCTGTCTGCCAAAGGACTAATATTCAGAAACTACAAAGAATTTAATTTACAAGAAAAAAACAATCCCATCAAAACTGCGTGAAGGATACAAATATATTTTATTTTTTTACAAACTAAACCTTGGTAATTTAGACTTTATGTTTTACATTGCTATAATAGTCTTATAAAATTTTAAATATGTTTGAAGAGAATTAAGTGTCTTACTTTAATGAATGAGCTCATTTTCTGCCAAAAGACAATGTATAATATCATACAATCATCATTTTACAGTTTCTAGTGTGAGACATTTTCTCTTGAAATATAATCTGTATTCTGAGTAATAAACCAACTCCTCCCCCTGAAACACTCAAAATATACTTCTCTACTAATCATAAGATGCTTTGACGGGTTCATGTTTTATGAGCTGAACTGAGGCCGCAGTGCACCAGGATCTATAAGGAAAAGCATTCTCTGTGGGGGCCCATACATTTCAGATAATAGTGGCATAATTTATTCTTTTTCATTGTGAGACGATATCTTGGCACTATTACTAACCAATGTATAAAACACAGAAACAGGCAAGTTGACATTTTTACTAGAGTTGTATGATCCCATAATTTTTTTCCGTGACAGTACTTCTACTTCAGAACTTTAAAAGGTTCATTTTTTTCTTAAATTGTTGCTTTCCCTTAACCTAGTACTAATAATGGAGCATAAAATAATGTATAAATAATTTGACCTTTCCCTGCAAGGTCCAGTGGGACTTGGAGAGCTGTATTAGAGTTAATAATGTTGCAATATTTCACTGTTGGAAAGTCGTAAATAGGAATACTTTCTTTTTCAGTTTCTAAAACTTTTATATTTGTTGGGGCCAGAAGAAAATATTGGCTCTAAGTAGATAATTTTCTTGTTTTGGGAAGCAAAAACTGTCATTATGTTAGTAAATTGTAGTATTACAAGGACTATCAATGATAAATATCTGTATTTTAAAATGGAACATGTACTACCATACAATAAATTCTCCAATTATCATTGTTTAAATTATACACAATGGAATATCAAAGAGACTATTTTTAAAGTATTTTACTGTCTCTTGCTGCGGGATTTGTGGCTTCTCCTTCAATTTCAAGTGGTATAGATTTCAATTCATCTCAAGATATTAGTATTAAGAACCTAATAAGCTCAAAATATAGTCATTCATGTTTCCTGTCTTGAAGTAGACAAATACTAGGGGTGGGGGTGGGGTGGGGGTTAATTATAAAACAAGCAAGCAAAACTGTGTAATATTGAATAGAATAAAAAGTTATTAACTAAATAAATTCTGAATAATTTATTTTTCCTTTGGCTAAGAGAACTAGGAGTAATTTTCTAGTGTAGTATTTGTGTTAGGACAGCTGAATGCAGTGATGTAGTATTTTAAAAAGTCAAAAATAGACAGATATTAAATAAGGGAAGTGTAGATAGAGTATATGGGGAGTAATATTATAAGATGTAACTCAGAAATCATATCCAATTATGATAAAGTTGAGTGTGAATGGTGGAAAATGAATCTTAACTGATCAAATATAAAAAATGATTCATAGAGGAAAGTTAACATTTTTCTTCTAAGTTAGTTTGACTGGAAAAACAGTGGAACCAGTAGGAGTAAGGAGGAAAGGGCAAAATATTAGATATGCTCAGCAAGAAGTTGGAAATTATATTTTGGGGTTTGGAAAAATCAGGAATTGAGCTGTCAATTCTATCAAAGCCTATGTTTAAATTCATTAGAATTTTTGGGTGGAAATTTAGAGAGAAGAGTATTTTTTTTCAGAAAATATGTTTTTTGTTAAGTTTTTCTTTATTTGTGAGTTAGACATGATGTCTTTTGTTGATTTCCTACATCACTTTGTACCACATTTACTAGGCATACCATTGTTTGTTTTGCCCCATAATTATTTGTGAATGTAACTCACTATTCTTTTTTTCTGAATGTTTGTTGGGAGAAGAGAAATTTATAAAAGAAGCAACAAATATTTCCAGAATATGATAGAATAAGAATATTCCAAGCTGGAAATTCAAAGACATACTACTTAAATTCAATTCACCTTGAGTTTACCAATAAACACTTCAGGGTACCAATAATTTTATTTAATTGCACAAGGATGACTTTCAAAAGTAGGATCTCTTAACAAATTGAACAAAAGTAGAAATTAGAGAAAGCATGAAATAAACATGTGTAACTTTAGTTTCTTCATTCCTCATCAGCATTTTTCTCATTAACAAGTTTCATCAACTAACTTGTGCTGGTTAGCATGGATCGTAGCCCAGACATCAGAGTTTTCCTTCTGTGGCCCACTCTGCTAATCGTAGAGAAGTGTCTTTCCTCCTGTAAATATGGCTGCTCCTGTTACATGGATCATCTGTTACTCTAAAGAAGTTCAACTTTGTACTTTAATCTTTCACATTGCCTTTCCAAATTACCTCCTGCTAATCTAATACTTATTGCCTGCTGGGTATGTTTGCACCCTGTTCGCCTTGAGTAGACATTGATCAGCCTCCAAGTGACAGTTTGGTGTGAGAAAGATAAAATGCTAGGTTGCACCAAATACTGCTGGGTTGTGTGTTTCTGGAACTCTTGGGAACACTTGACTTTGCAAACTTTCCTGCAGTTAGTTGAAACATTGTGATTGAATAACGGGATTGAATTATTTGTGGAAATGCCAAAGGCACTTCTAAGCCAAGGAAGGTAAAAGCTAGTGTGCCTTCCCTAGGTTTCATCATTTCCCCTAATATTGTGACTTTGGAGATGATTGATTTCAAATGTTCTAGCTGGAGAAAGACTAGTTGGATAAATACTTGCCAACCCACATCAGACTGATTTCTGTGTTTATCCATTACATAGCATAGCTTAATTTATGTTGGCAAATATATGGAAAAGCATTCTTTTTCTTTTTTATTACAATCTTAGAAAGATCTCAAAAGAATTCTCTGTGTGCCCAAAGGTTTTAAGAAATTTAGTACCATACCTTTTTCAGCTTTTAATTCCTGTTTCCTGCCTGCCATAGGAACTGAGAGATTAATCCATCGAGGTCTAAGCCAAAAGTCAAATCTGTATCATAGATGTTGTATTGCACACATTTTTCTTTAACTCAGAAAAATAAGACTCAATATTAGGTTAAGTTTGTTGTGCCTACCTTCTCCTACCCAATATTCCTGTATACATAGATTCGTCCTAGGAGTTATTTGGATGTGCCCAAAATGTCTGTATCTCAGCAACAAACAAAGCCTGGGTGCCAATTTTCATCCTACAATCACAAAGAAAAGCTGATTTATAGTTATGAACCCTGGTAAATGAAATATGGGAATATATTATAAATTAGATTTTGAAGGTCTTCTTAGTACATGTGACATTAGAAATAAAAGTTAAAGTATACCTGCTTTCTTGGCTGGTATATCCTAAAACATTTTTCCATCATTATGTGAATAACACAAGAGATGGAAAGTACCTCAAATGAAATATTACATGTATATCTTAGAATTATTTACTAGTAGTTTTTATAATATGTGTTACCATTTAAGTTTGAGTAAATTTTATGTTTCCAGATTTAAGCCTTACAATTTTCCTTATTCATTTGTGAGAATCTGAGAATACATATTTTAATATTTTGTATTAATACACTACATTGCTTCTTAATAATCATTTGAATATGATAATGAGAGAAATTCAGAAATTCTAGTAATTTTTCTGATTAGGGTAGTTTTTAAATAATCCAAGAAATCTTTACGTCTTTGATTATAAAGATTATGGGTTTAGTCTTAATTGGTAGTTTAAAAAAATCTATCCCTAAAATCTTTCCCTGGCATAAAACATCTATTTTCCTTCCTCTCCTTTCCTCCAGCTACTTTAGATAAAAAACTCTCCTCCGTTATTTCTTTCTTGGCTTCTACTCTCCAATCTTTTCTGCACTATATTCTTTGTCTACTTCCATGTTCATATCTCTAGTATACATTTTGTTTTTGAAGCAGAGATCTTGTCATATTATTCTTTATATCCCTCATGTATATAGCTATGTTTGACAAATTGAGCCCCTTAAAACATTTTTTGAAGAAGGAAGAGGTGAATTATCACATACATAAGTGAAACTTTAAACACTATTTAGGGATCTTTGTGTCATCCATGGTAACTTCCATATTTCTCTATCTATTTTGGAAAACATAGTGTGCAGAATCTAGGACTAGATCAGATTCTTCTGACCACTCACAGAACCATTCTATCACAACATTGGGTTAAACTTGGATTAGTTGAGAAGACACATTAAAACTTGCATGAATTTCAGCTAAATTTGAATAACTTTTATTTATTGGCCACTTTAGTAACCTCATTCCCAGAATCACAACCCAGAACTCATTTTCTAAAATCTCTTCAGATTTGGAATTATACTTGCACTCTTTGGATACAGGTTCTGATTTTTGCTGCTCTGTCACTCTCCAATGTCAATAGCCATCTTTTCAGTTTCATCAAGATCTCCAATTTCTTTTCTATTTCTTATTACACTGCAGTTTTTTTTTCTTTTCTGTCTAGCCCAGAGCTCATCATCTATGACATCAATCAATCTCTTACGGTTACACTCAGTTTTATTGCTCTTTCTATCCTTGATGTTGTAGCTGTTCTGCAATCCCCAGTCAAACAAATATGATGCATGTTTATTCCAAGGTCACTTTTGGAAAAAAAACAACTGTGTGTTTACTTTGATAAGTACAATTTTTGTTCTCTAATTTTAAGAGGAGTACTAAATCCATTCTCTATTGCCTTAGTTTTTCAATACATTTTATTTTTCCATTAAGGTTTTTACCTCATAATTTCTTCTTCTTTTCCCCTTATGCAAACTTTCTTGCTGTTTAGGTCATTAGGCAATATTCACTTCTGCTACCAACCACCAGCTTTACTGCATATTTACTGATTGCTTTATTATCAGTAGAAGAAATGCTCCTTCCCTTTATTCAAAACAAATATATTCACCTTCATTTTGAATGTCATTTCTTCTTGATTTACATCACATGGTTCTACAACATTCTCTCTTTTATAGATATTCAGACTTTTTAATAGTTAAACTTTAAATAATAAAATAAAACTTGAAAACTAGTTGAAGCTCAGACATGTATGATTTGCAGATATAAAAGTTTCTTTAGGCAACAGCCTCATAAGGAATGCTTAATATATCTATATGTATGTATCTATCTATATATATATGTATATATCATGAGTGAATCTCTATCTCCAAACTGTATTTACATAGAAAATGACTCAGGCTTCAGTCATTTAGCACATCAGTTAGTTTCAGCATTGCCATTTCAGACAGACACAAAAACTAGGATTATTGAAAAGTCTTTCTGTGATTTTCCAACAAAACTTAAATGAGAGCAGATGTAGGTAGGACCTTATGCTATTTATGTATCTTGAAAGCTTGAGTGGAAAGCTGGCTGAAAATGAAAACTTTGAGGAGATGAAAAAGAGAAAATCTGATGATATAGACATAATCTGAGCACCTTTGAAACTCTGCTAAGTCAACTAAAATCTTTTGCTTATTTGTTTTTTTTCTTTTTCAACTTTTATTTTAGACTCAGAGGTTATATGTACAGGTTTGTTACTTGGGTATATTGTGTGATGCTGAGGTTTAAGGTATGAATAATCCCTTCATCCAGGTACTGAGCATAGTACCTAACAGTTAATTATTTAGCCTTTTCCCTCCTCCTTTCCTCTTCCATCTAGTAGTCCCTAGTGTCTATTATTGCCATCTGTATGTCCATGGGTACTCAACGTTTAACTCCCATCCATAGGTGCGAACACACAGCATTTAGTTTTCTGTTCCTGTATTAATTCACTTAGGATATTGGCCTCCAGCTTCATCCATATTGCTGCAAATGACATGAATTCACTTTTTATGGCTGCATAGTATTCCATGGCATATAAGTACCACATTTCTTTATTCAATCCACTGTTGATGGCATGACTTTTCTGTTGTGAATAGAGTTGCAGTGAACATGCAAGTGCATGTGTCTTTCTGGCAGAATGATTTGTTTTCTTTTGAGTACGTATCCAGTAATGAAATTGCTGAGTTGAATGGCAGTTGTGTTTCAAGTTCTTTGAGAAATTTCCATACTGCTTTCCACAGGGGATGAACTAATTTACATTCCCACTATCAATGTATAAGCCTTCCCATTCTTCCACAGCCTCACCAACATCTGTTGTTTTTTGAATTTTTAATAATAACCATTCTGACTGGTGTGAGATAGTATCTCATTGTGGTTTTGATTGGCATTTCCCTGATGATTAGTGATGCTGAGCATTTTTTCATATGTTTGTTGGTAGCTTGTATGTCTTCCTTTTAGAAGTGTCTGTTCATGTATTTTGCTCATTTTTTAAAATGAGGTTGTTTTTTGCTTATTTAATTTTGTAAGTTTCTTATAGATTCTGGCTATTAGACTTTTGTTAGGTTCCTAGTGTGTGAATGTTTTCTCCCATTTTGTAAGTTGTGTGTTTAGTTTGATGATAATTGCCTTTCGTTGTGCAAATGCTTAGTTTAATTAGGTCCTACTTGTAAATTTTTGTTTCTGTTGCAGTTGCTTTTGAGGAGTTAATCAAAAATTCTTTCCTAAAACCTAGGAATGCTTATCATCAGAACTCTGGAAAAAGACTTATAAATTCTCTCCAGTATTTTAGAAATTGGTATCTAAATAATCCCATTTTGTACTAGGTTAGTAACCTAAGCTGTCCTCATTCAGCTTTTACATTTGAAAAAAATTTTAGTTTCAAATATAATAAAGACAAGTACACATTCAAAATTTATTTTCTAATACAGTTTTCTAGCCAAAAGGTTGGTTTTCTTCTAGCATTCTTATAGTTTGAATTTTTACATTAAAATCTTTAATCCATCCTGAGTTAATTTTTACATAGGGTGAAAGGTAGTGGTCCAGTTTCATTCTTCTGCATAGAGCTAGCCAGCTATCCTAGTACCATTTATTGAATAGTGAGTCCTCTTCCCACTGTAGTTAAGTCATTTTGGTTCCAACCATTTGGAATTGTAAAGTAGCCCACTGACATAATATTTAGTTTGTAACAAGTGCATATGTATACTTCAGGTTAATTACTGATTGTTATTTCAGTTGAATCTGTTTAATCATAAACCATTACCATTCAGTTTTAATCACTGTAATTTTATATCACTTTTTAGTATCTACTATAATATGATCACCTTCACAACATTTTATAAAACAATTAGCTAGCTATTTACAAATATTAGCTTTACTAGATCAAATTTATACTCATTTGTGAAGTTTCCAGAATCAACAAAAACAGTAACAAAAGTTAAAGGAAGCAAAACAAAGGAACAAAGCAATATTTGATAAAAATCACAGATTTCAACATTAATTTATTAAGAATTTATGCATTTCCCCTTTTGAGATAACTTATAAACCTCTTTCAACCTCATTTATGTATCCCAGTGGATTGATTTTCTTCCATGTACATATTCATATTTTTAGTTTATTTCATTCTTACCTCTTTTTGTAGTGGTGTTATTATAAATAAAACACACTATTTATTAAATGGTGACATTTAGGAAAACTGGAGTTAGAGGAATGTGAAAATGAGTGAGAGTTAACTGGTTGGGAGACTTCAGTGCTTACATAGTTGAGAACTCATAGGTGATTAAATAAGAATATTGTTACAGTTTGCAAAGTAGGATGAATGATTCAACCAGAATAGACTCATTGTGAGTTTTTCTCACAATGATATTATAATAATATCATATTGAGTAATAATTACACTATTACTCAAAAAACTTAAACAGGAATTGGTAGTGGCTGACCCTACATTGGGCTGATTTGGGATGAGTGAGATGTATCCTTGCTTTTTCATTGAAAAAAATGTATGAGAGCCAATAGAAACATGTGAGTGATAGATAATTGGGATCATACCAACTTTGTGAGTTTGAATGTTTAGGTGTACAGGAGAACTCTTGCTCCTCTCATTGATCTGTTTTATGCTTCTGCAAATAAATTAGGTTCTCATAATTTTACACTGTGTTCTTTGCCCTCTGTGGCCATCAAATTAAAGGTGGGAAATCTTGGAGGGCATAGAGGTAGTGTGGGAATCGAGAGTATTTTATAAATTTTGAGTTAATTTTTCAAGTATTTAATGTTTAAGTAGTTAGTGTTTCCACAGATGTATAAGTAGAAATTTAAAAAATTCCTAGAAACATAAATGTAAAATATGTTATATTTCTAAATAATATAATTAACATAAATTTTACGTCAGCCTAATTCTCCAAACTATGTATATAGTTGGCTGCTTTTATACTAAGTTCCTAAATATAAAAAGAAATTAAATGAACAAGAAATTAATGTAAACAGCATTTCCACTTGATATAGACAATTTATTTTACTTTTGCTTCTACTTATTTTATGAAATAGATGCCTTTCGGTAACTACTAATCATTAAACAAAATGATGATTAAATAATTTTTCCAGTAATTTGTAAAAGGAAATGTACAGTAATGATACAATAGGAACAAGAATGTAATATAATGATTTGAATTACCTCTTGACTGGCAGTGGAAATAACCTTTAGCATAGTGATATTTAATGTGAGAAGTATTGTAAAATATTAGTTTTATGTGTGAATAGGTTATATTTAAAATAAATTTTTGACTTTATTGTTTTCTAGGCCTTCTGAATTCAGATAATTGCCTTTTCTTGAGTTTGAGTATCAGAAATATCTTGTTGCAAATGGAAAACTTATTTTTTACCTTTTCAAATATAATAACCAATTTTGTTCCAAATGCCCAATATTTCTCTTATTTTCTCTAAATGAGTGAGCCTTAGGCATTTTTCTTAGCAAATCTGCAAGAACATAAAAGACAAATACATGGAGAAATGCATATTTCATCATAAAATTTAACCTTTAGAATTTCAACATAATACAGTATTATTTTAGAGATAATTTGTTGATTTCAAGTTAGTATGTATAAAAGGAATCCTAGTGAATAGATACCATGAAACTCAAATTGTAATATTCTTATGTTTTAGGCTTCTTGAGTTTTATTCATAAATGTTAATGATGCAAAGAAATTAAATTTGACCTTATGTAATATAGTATAGTCACTCTTGCTTTTTAAAAATCATGTTTGCGAGGTATCTTTTCTCATTTTTAAATTTATTTTAAACACATTTTAGAACACTTTTAGATTTACAGAAAAAGTGAGAAGATAGTACAGAGTTCCTATATATTGTGAACCTAGTTTTCCATATTATTAATATTTTACATTAATATGGTATATTTTTTGCAATAAATGAACCGTTTTTGATACATTATCATTAATGAAAATTGATACTTTTATTCAGATTATCTTTTTTTACCTAATGTTCCTTTTTCTGTTCCAGGATCCCATTCAGGATATTACTTTATATAAAGTTATCATGTTTCTTTAGGGTCCTCTGGGCTGTGGCAGTTCTTCAGACTTTCCTTTTTCTATTTTTTTGGAAGGATGGGGGAAGGGGAACATCCTTGTTTTTTAATGACTTTCACAATTTTGAGGTATACTAGTTGAATACTTTGTAATATGCCCTGCTATTGGAACTTGCTTTGTGCTTTCCTCATGTTTACATTAGGGTTAGGAGGTTTGGAGAGGAAGATGACAGAAGTAGAATTTCATCACAGAAGTAAGATTCTCATCACACCGTATCAAGTGAGTGCACTATCAACATGATTTAGATATATGTTGAGCTTGATCACCTGGTTGAGGTAGTGCTTGCCAGATTTTTCCACTGTGAACTTACACCCTCCTCCCTGTATAACATTTATTTTGTTGCTCAAATGGTTCTTTTGTGGCCTTTTTGTTCCTGCAGTTTGGTGAGCAGGAGAAAGTGGTGCCTGAAGGCAGAGGCTTCACTTACTCCTGTGGCTCAGCAAGGAGAGGGAGTGGCACTCAGTGGCTTCTTCTCTCCTGTTATTCAGCAAGTGGGAGGGAGGTTTACAGCTTTTTTACTCCTACCACCCACAGCTCGGTGAGCAGGAGGGAGTGGCATCTAGTGCGATTTTTACTCTCCAGTTTGAAGAGTGGGAGACAGTGCTACAGCTGTTTTACTTCTGCCACCCATAGCTCAACAAGCAGAGACATTACAGCTCTTTTTGCTACTGCAGTTGGGTGAATTCCAGGTTCTTTTTTTGGGACAAAGAGGAATGAGGTACATGGACGTGGGAGAGGGAGTAGGGCAGAAAAGAATTGTATTGAGGGAAAGAAAATCTCTCAACAGTGAGTGGGGACTGAAAGTGGGTAGCCATCTGTGAAACTGAGTCTGGGTGTTTTACAGGCTTAGAATAGGGGAATGCGTGCTGATTGGTCCATGAGTGGTCTTGGAAAAAGCATTATTCAATTGATTAAAAGGCATCATGCAGAAAGGACCAGCCAAGAAGGAGTGGGTAAGATGGGGATGGAAGTTCTCACTCCGGTCATAAACTCTATCCAGAACTGGTAGGTTTTCAGGCTTTAGACTGTCCTTGGCTTGAAGGTTGGGTTTCACCAGGGACTCATCCCTGTCTGCCTGGGAATTTATCTGTCTCCTGTCACTATCAGTGAATAGACTATGACTTACTTATTCATTCACTTACTGAAAGACAACTTGGCTGCTTCCACCCTTTGGCATTTATGTATAATGTTGCTGTTAACATAAATAGTCACATTCACTTTTGTGTGGATATAAGTTTTCCACTCAATTGGGTAAATACCTAGAAAGGCTATTGCTGGATCATTTAGTAAGACTAAGTTTAGCTGTAGGAGAAACTGTGGAACTGTCTTCCAAATTGGCTGTACCATTATATGAGCAATGAATAAGAGTTCCTGTCACTCTAAAAAACATTTTTTTAAAATCTTTCAAGCTTTAACACATTTATTTTAGTCATTCTAATAGTAGCGTAGTGTTATCACATTGTTTGTTTGTAATTACCTTATGATAAATACTGTTGTGTTTTTCCATATTCTTATTTGCCATAACTTATTTTTTGCAACTACTAAAGTCTTCCGCCCATTTAAAAAATTGGATTATCTTCCTACTGTGGAGTTTAAAGAGTTACTTTTATATTTTGATTACAAGTCCTTAATGGGAAATGTGTTTTGCAAACATTTTTCCCAAGTCATTAGTTTGACTTTTCATTCTCTTAACCCAAAGCGTTTGGGCCAAGGTTTTCTAAACCTAGGTTTTCAATGTTTTTTTCCACTACTGCTTCATTCCTTTGTGGTTATTATTGTTATACAAATTTTGATAAATGTAATTTGCAACTCCAGTATGTTTAAAAGAGCAAATGTTTTACTTTTAATATAGTCAGACTTTCAGACTTTTAAAACTGGCTTGAGTTTTTGACGCTAAATTTAAAAACTCATTGTCAAAACTAAGGTCCTCTATTTTTCTATTTATTCTAGGAGAATATATTCTGCATCTTACATTGAGGCCTTTAATTAATTTGAGTAAGTTTTATTAAAAGCATAAAGTCTGTGTTTTGATTTTTTTCTCTGCATATAGCATGGCTAAGCAATTGTTCCAGCACCATTTGTTGAAGGAACTATCCTTTCTCTGTTGAATTGCTTTTGTTCCTTTGTTAAAGACAACTTAACTACATTTATGTGAGTTTATTTCTAGGATCTCCATTCTTATCAAGTGAGCTATGTATTCATCCTTCACCAGTGCCATCTGTATTGATTAGGCTTATTGTTATATAAATTTTGATAAATGTACTTTGCAATTCCAGGATTTTCTTTTTGTCCTTTCCCCCTATCATTTTATTGATATTACTTATTTGACAAGTTATTGTCATCACACTTTCCTCTAGTTCTTTACACGTGGTAGTTTTAGTTCTTTGAACAAATTTTTCATAGGTGCTTTGAAGTCTTTGCTAAGTCCAATATCTGGGGTCCTTCGAAGGCAGTTTCTATTATCTACTGGCTTTTCTATAAATGGGTCAGACTTTCTTTTGCCTTGTATGTCTCATGAGATGTTTTTTGTTATTGTTGAAAACTGGACATTTTATGATCTATTGTAGAAATTCAGGAGACTTACCCCAAGCCCCAGTCTAGGGCTTGTTATAATTGTTGTTGTGTGTTTATTCATAATTTTCTTTATAATTTGGCTTAACTATTTCAATAAAGTTGATTTTTTTTCCTGCAGAACGCAGCCTCTGATGTCGCTCCTTAGAGGGTATGGCATCAGGAATGCACACACTGTTGCTGAATGGCTGTGCTGTCTTTCACTGTCTTTCCCTGATCTCTCCATTAAGTTTCTAAGTAATCTACCTCACCTGGTATCACACCCAGCTGTTAGCCTCCACTAACTGCTAGCTAATTGATCTAATATTCTGAAAATGCCTGTGCATAAATTGCTATACAGTCTGATTAAATTAAAGTTAGGCCCCTTTTCAGGGATAAGGTGTTGCCAGTTTGAGGCTTTCTCTCGCTACCACTGAGACTTTACTCTTGGTTGTCTAACTCCTGGTTTTCTCTGTTAAACTTCTAGCTGGTCTATCACTTCTCTTGTTGTTACTAATATCTTGGAACTACTAGCATCCTCTCAATTTCTCACCTGTATATTTTCACTGTTTTCAACAATGCCCTTAGGACATAAACTTCACTAAGCTCTGAATAAATTCAGAACTCTTACATGGAGCCATGAACCTCTCTTTTTAATTCCTATTTTTTCCATTGGAAGAATCTTTGTGTCATAATTCCCCTGTTAACAAGACTCTGCTAGCTGGGTAAACAAGATTCTACAGTCTGGTTCACTTTCCTGGCCTTGGTTTTCCCCTTTAGTGTGGAACCTCTGTCTTACAAGCAACCCGAAGGGCAGATTGTTGAAACTCTTACTGTCATTCTGCCATGCTTGGTATATAGCTCCTGCCCCATAAATGGAAGTTGGGAAGATGAAGGGAACCCCAGTTCTTTTGTCTGCTCACGCTTGTAATAGAGATTCCACATCTCAGAGCTGAGAGGGGTCTGAGAGGTGCTGGTTGTCATCCTTTACAGGGTATGCCATAGCTCTTTTTTGTGAGCTTGAGAAAGAGGAAACTCTGTCTTCTTGTCTGTACCCACCTAAGATAAAGCTTCTATCACACTGGGCTGCAAAGGAATATGTTGGGTGTAGTATATAGTCATGTGTTACAGCTCAAGAGCCCCTGATTCACATTCTTCTGACATTTGGTTAATTTTCTTGAATACGTATTTCTTCATTTGCTGGATTTCCTTTAAAATATTTGAGAGACTTAATATTTATAATTTTCACCAACTGAATAGGGGAGACATTTTGTTAAGCTCCTCACTCCACCATTCTACAAGTCCCTAGCCCTTAGGATTTTCTATGGACACAATCATGCCATTTATGGATAAAGATGGTGATATTATCTTTATTTCTGTGAGATTTTTATTTTTTGCTTAATTACACTGGCCAGGATATATAAACAACATTAAATATACTTCTGTGAGATATAACAATTTTCTTTGGTCCTGATCTTAGGGGTAAGGCTCAGTCTTTCATAATCAAGGGTGTTATTACCTGTGGGTGTTTGTATATCTATTTCTTCAGATTGAACAATTTCCTTCCTCTCCTAGTATGGTGAAACTTTTTCCACTTAAATGGATATTTAGTGCTATTTTTTTTCTGTCTATTGAATTATCATACATCTTTTTCTTTATTTTCTTTACAATATAATGGATTCTATCTGTTGATAATTTTGATGTCAAATCAACTTTTCATGTGTGAGGAAATTTCTACCTGTTGAAACTTATTATCTTTCTATATGCTGTTGGATTTTATGTGCAATTTATCATTAAGGATTTTTGCATCTATTTTTATAAAGGATATTTAGCTGTAGTTTTCTTATTCTGTGTTTTGTTTATTATGTTGACACTTAAGATGATTTCTTACATATTTAGCTTCTAATATCAATTTACACTTAGCCCTCTATATCCATGAGTTCCACACCAATGGGTTCAACCAAACTGTTATTTAAAATATTTGTTTTAAATGTACTGAACATGTAAAGACTTGTTTTTGGTCATCATTTCCTAACAGCTCAGTATAACAGCTATTTGTGTAGCTTTTACATTGTATTAGCTATTATAAGTAATCTAGAGATGATTTAAGATATACAGGAGGATGTACATAGGTTTTTTGCAATTACTACTTGATTTTATATCAGGGACTTGAATATCTGAAGATTTTGGCATCCGTCAGAGGTCTTAGAACAAATCCCCCATGACATTGAGGAATGATTGTCAATTTTGGTATGAGTCAAGATAGGTTAATACATTCTTAATAACATGAAACTCAAATATAGTGTGCTAAAAGAATAAAAGGAGATTTGCTTATCTTTTATTTTGTGCAGGGTTATATAGTGGTCTTGATCACAAGAGTGATCAAGAGGTAACCACACCCATACCCTTGTACAAATTAGGGAGCTTTGTCTGTATTTTGAAGGCTTTCCCTGACATTTTTCTTTTTCTTTTCTTCTTTGCATTTTTTGTAATAGCTTAAAAAACAATTGGAGGAGGTTGGGTCAAGAAGCAACTCATGTATGCTGCTCTCACAGAGAGAAAACAAAATGGCCACTGTGCACTGACTCTGCAAGCCAGTTATTTATGCAACTACGTCAAATTCATCAAGGCAGCGCAAGGGCACACAGAGAGCAGAGAGGAGCAAAGCTGGGTAACAGCTCGTCTGGGAACAGAGTTAAGGCGGAAGCTCCCCAACACAGGGAAAGTGTGAGTTCATCAGAGCCCCTTGGAACATTCACAATGGACTAGTGAGAAAATGGGAGAATCCCCCTGACACCCTCCACCTGCACCTCTAAACTAAGGCATGTTTATACACCAATAATGTTCTAGATGAGAACCAAATTAATAACACAATATTGTTTATAATAGCCACAAAGAAAATGAAATACCTAGAAGTCAGTCTAAACACGGGAGGGAAAATTTCTACAAGGAAAACTACAAAGCACTGCTGAAAAAAATCAGAGATGACAAAAAAAATGGAAAAATAGTCTATGCTCATGGATTGAAAGAATAAATATAGATAAAATGGTTATACTGCCAAAGGCAATTGCAGATTCAGCATTATTCCTATATATATATCAATGTCATTTTTTACAGAATTAGAAAAATTTATTCTAAAATTCATTTGGAACCGAAAATGAGCCCATGTAGCCAAATATTTTAAGCAAAAATTATAAAATCACATTGCCTGACTTTAAACTATAGTATAAGCTTGCAATAATCAAAACAGCATGGTACTTATACAGAAACAGACACATAAGCCAAATGGAACAGAGAAACCAGAAATAAAGCAGCCCACTTACAACCTATGATCTTCAGTAAAATAAAAAAAAATAAGTAATGGGAGAAAGAATTCTGTGTTCAATAAATGGTGTTGTGATGACTAGCTACTCATATGTAGAAAAATGAATCTGGACCTCTCACCATATTTGTAAATTAACTCAAAATGGATAAAAGACTTAAAGGTAAGGCCTCAAACTGTAAAAATCCTAGAAGAAAACCTAGAAATACCCTTCTCAACAAAGGCCTTGGCCAAGAATGTATGGCTAAGTTCCAAATCAATTGCAACAAAAACAAAAATTAACAAGTGAGACATAATCTAAAGAGCTTCCGCACAGCAAAAGAAATTACTTGCATACTATGGGAGAAAATACTTGCATGCTATGCATCTGACTAAGGTCTAATATCTGGAATCTACAAGTAATTTGAACAAATCAACAAGCAAAAACCAAACAATTGAATTTAAGTGGGCAAAGGACATAAACAGGCAGTTTTCGAAAGAAGACGTACAAATTGGCACAAACTTATGAAAAAATGCTCAACATCATAATTATCAGAGAAATGCAAATTAAAACCACAATGAGATACCATCTCACACCAGTCAAAATGGCTACCATTCAAAAGACAAAAAACAACAGATGTTGGCGAAACTGTGGAGAAAGTGGAATACTTACATTCTGTTAGTGGAAATGCAAACTAATTCAGCCCCTGTGGAGCACAGTGTGGAGATTTCTCAAAAAACTTAAAATAGAGCTAAAGATAAGTAAGGCTTATTTAAAGAAATTAATCCAAAGACATTTCCACTAATAATCCCACTACCATGTACCCAAAGGAAATAATTCATTTAATTAGAAGCACCTGTACATTCATTACAGTTCTATTCACAACTGCAAGGGCATGAAATCAATCTCAGTGTCCATTAACAGTGATAAAAAAATCATACATATATACTATGGAATACTATGCAGACATCAAAAAGAATGAAATCATGCCTTTAGCAGCAATATGGATGGAGCTGCAGGTCATTATCTTAAGTGACCTAACATAGGAACACAAAACCAAATACTGCATATTGGCTCTCACTTATAAGTGGGAGACAAACATTGCGTACATGTGAGTGTAAAGACAGGAACAATAGACACTGGTGATCATGAGACAGGAGAGGCAGGGAGTAGGGCATAGGCAGAGTAACCACCTGATGAGCACTGTACTTACGTCATGGGTGATGGGATTGTTGGGAGCCCATGTCTCAGTGTCACACAATTTACTCATGTAACAAACCTGCATGACATGTACCCTTAATGTATAATACAAGTTGAAATTTAAAACAGAATAAAGGCTTATTTTCATTTATGCATAGTCCATTGCATGAGTTCTCTGGGCATGTCGTCACCTAGTAGTGGCTCAATGGTCTTGGCCCTTTCAACTGAAGACTACTCAAAGTCCTTCAGTGGATCCTAATAATATTTCCTTTATACATCTCTGTCCTCCAATGTTGGGTGGATGTATATTTACCATTATTATGTCTTCTTGCTGAATTGATGTCTTTATCATTATATAGTGACCTTCTTTGTCTCCTCTTACAGTTATTGTCTTGAAACCGATTTTTTCATATAATTATACTGATTTTTTTTTCTATTTTCATTGGCATGGAATATCTTTTTCCATCTCTTTCTTTTCAGTCTATATGTGTCTTTATAGGCCAGGTGGGTTTCTTATAGGCAATAGATCAATGGGTCTTGTTTTTTCACCCATTAAGCCAGTCTGTCTTTTGATTGGAGAGTTTAGTCTATTTACATTAAGTGTTGTTACTGATAAATAAGGGCTTAATCCTGCTGTTGAGAAACATTAAGTTTACCCTGCCCCCATGGCTCTCTTGTGGAAAATGCCTTTTAGTTTGTAGTTAGTAGTAGGCAGTTAACAGCTGTCTACTTGGAATATTTATGAGTTATGAGTAAATACAGAGCACCTGTTTATTAATAAGAATCACCTGTTAAGAGAGAATAAATAATGGATGAGAATCTGCTTGGGGTTTTCAGCCTGGAATGCTGTCAGCCCCTGAGGCTCTCAGTTTGGTAGGCTGCTGGCCCCCTGGATAGACCCACTTTGCTGTTCTGAGTGTCTTCCTCTCATTGTCTTCAGTGCTGCCTGGGTAGGGGTTTCCCCAGCTGAGCTGGTACTCAGTAAATGGTGCCCAAGTATGGGGACTCAAACCCGGAATGAAGAGTTGCCTGAGCAACAGAGAGAGGAGAGGCTAAGCTGAAGGTATCCCGAGTGCTCTTGGAAAAAATCCCCGGGGTAAGTTGGGGAGCTTGGAAATAGTTTGGGAACATTTGAAAGAATCTCAGGTGAGTTAGGTGGATCCCAAAAGTAGACTGAGAACTCTTGAAAAAAATCTCCCAGGGCTAGCTGGGGGAGCTCAGAATTAGCCTGATAACTCTTGAAAAAAATCTCCCAGGGTGAGCTGGGGGAGCTTGGTAATATTGGGGTAACATGGGACAAGGATCAAGCAAGCTAGAGGCTTGTCCTGGTTTGCTTTGTCAGCTGCTTAAAAGAGGAAGAATTGAAGCTAGAGCTGACAGTCTACCACAGTTTTTTGATGTGGTTGAGGAATTTTGTCCCTGGTTTCCTGAGCAGGGAGCATTGACCGTGGAGAAATGGGAAAAAGTGGGTACTACTTTAAGGAAGGTACAAAGAAAAGGAGTAAATGATAGTTCTATTCCAGTGTGGTCTGTTTGGGCTTTGCTGCGTTCTGCCCTGAAGCTGTTTCAGACAGACAATGAGGAAAATGATTCAGAATATTCAGGAGAGGAGAAGGAGTGTGATAAAGTATATAGAGAAATTATAGAGCAAAAAATTGAGAACTCAAATGACGAAAGGGTGTCCCCGTCATCCCCCACTCAGTGTCTTGTTGAGGGACAGCCAAATCCTCCTGATATTTCTACCTCTGCTTCTGTTGGCACTTGCATTCCTTGAACTATGGTAACTGGTTCCATCCAAGCTGGAATTCAACATGTGAGAAAAGAGGGACGTTTGGAAGCATGGCAATTTCCAGCTCTTATATACCCTCAAGGTCAGCAGGGGTAAGTATGGGTTGCTTTTGAGCCCTTTCCCTTCAAATTGTTGAAGAAGTTTAAACAGGCCATCAACCAGTATGGGCCTGGGTCTCCATCTCTGCTGGGATTATTGAAGAGCATAGCTCCTTCTTACTCGCTGATTCCAATAGACTGGGATACGTTAGCCTGAACTTATTTATCGCCTTCTCAGTTTTTGCAGTTCAGGACCTGGTGGACTGACGAGGCTAATATTCAAGCTAACATAAATGTTTATGTTCAACCTCCGATTAATATTGCCATGGAACAGCTTACAGTAACTGATGTATGGGCTTCTCTGCAGGCTCAAGCTACTATGCCCTATTTGGTTATAGAGCAGATTAGAAGAGTATGTTTAAGAGCTTGGGGGAGAAGTACATTAGGAAGTGAAAAAAGCCCTTCCTTTGGAGCTGTTAAGCAGGGGCCAAAAGAGCCATATGCCGACTTTATAGCTCAATTGCAAGAAGCTGTAAGAATGGCCATATTAGACAGAGAGGCTCAGGATATTGTTTTATGCTTACTAGTATTTGAAAATCCTAATTCTGAATGCCAGGCTGCTTTACGGCCACTTAAAGGGAAAGCTCACTTAGTGGATTACATCAAGGCATGTGATGGAATAGGGGGAAGTTTGCATAAAGCTACCTTGTTGGCACAAGCTATGGCTGGACTGAAAATAAAGGAAATGGGATTTTCCCTGGAGCATGCTACAATTGTAGGAAGAAATGTCATATAAGAAAGGAATGTAGAAAAGGACAAAAAACAAGGCCTTTATCTTTTTTTAAAGCAATGAGGTACTGAGCCCAGAGTATGTCTCCGATTGTAGAAAAGGAAGGCATTGAGCAAATCAATGTCATTCAAAATTTGACAAGGAAGAAAATTCAATTCTGGGAAATGGGTTGAGGGGCCTTTCTCAGGCCCCGATCCAAACCAGGGCCTATGCAGTACAAGCTATTCTCTCATCCCTATACAATGCTTGTCCCTGCCACAGCTGGGAGCACAGCAGTAGAATTGTGCAGCTCTCAAAGAGTAAACATTTTGCCAGGAGACCCACTGCAAAAATTATCTATAGGAGTTTGTGGCCCTTTACCCCCTGGAACTGTGGGCTTACTTCTAGGAAGACCTAGTCTTAATGCTCAAGAAATTAGAATTCATGCAGGAGTTATTGACGTGGACTTTACAGGGGAAATTGAAATTGTAGTGTCGTCTTCTGTTCCTTGGAGTGCTGAACCTGGAGAACTCATTGCACAGCTTTTAGTTATACCATATGAGAAAATGGGAAAGAGTGAAGCTGAAAGAGCAGGAGAGTTTGGAGGTACAAACAAACAAGACAGAGCAGCATTGTGGGTAAATCAAATTACTGGTAAACGTCCTACATGTGAGATTACAATTCAGGGAAAGAAATTTAAAGGATTGGTAGATACTGGAGCAGATGTTTCTATTTCTTTCCCACACTGGCCACTTTCTTGGCCCATGGAAAATGCTCAGTTCAATGTGCTTGGAGTAGGGCAGGCCTCTGATGTCTATCAAAGCCGTGGCATTTTAACCTTGAGGGGCATGACGGACAGCCTAGGACTATTCAGCCTATTGTGATACAAATCCCTGTTAATTTCTGGGGAAGAGATTTGTTACAGCAATGGGGAGCTCAGATTTTAATACCTGAACAATCATATAGTCCCCCAAGTCACCACATGAGGCAGATAAGGGCTAGGTGCCTGGGATGGGATGGGAAGGAGAATTGCAGAGCCCAAAGGAATCTTTAAAAATTAAAAGACAAAATTCTCCTCAGGACTTAGGATATTCTTTTTGATGGTGGCCATTTTTAAGCCTCTAGAGCCTATAGCTTTGAAATGAATGACAAACAAACCTATGTGGATAAGCCATGGCTGCTAACAAAAGAAAACGTGGAAGCTTTAGAAAATTGACTTACTGAGCAGTTAGAAAAAGGACGTATTTCTCCCACATTTTCACCATGGAATTCTCCCGTTTTTGCTATGAAAAAGAAATGAGGGAAATGGAGAATGTGAACCGACCTTAGAGCAATCGATGCCATTGTTCAACCCATGGGACTTTTACAGCCTGGTTTGCCTTCTCCAAACGTGATCCCAAAGAACTGGCCATTAATTGTTATTGATTTAAAGGATTTTTTTTTTTTTTTTTTTTTACTATTCTGTTGGTAGATGAGGACTGTGAATGGTTTGCATTCGCCATTCCATCCATAAATAATCAAAAACCTGCTAAAAGATATCTTTGGAAAGTAATCCCACAGGGGATGCTAAATAGCCCCACAAGTTTTCAAATTTATGTAGGCCAAGCTATTGAGCCTACTAGAAAGACATTTTCTCAATGTTATATCGTTCACTACATGGATGACATTCTTTGTGTTGCACCAAATACAGAAGTTCTGATAAAATGTTATGATGTGCTGGGTTAGCAATAGCTCCAGATAAGATTCAAACTACAACTCCTTATTCATATTTGGGTACCTTGGTGGATAACACTAGTATAACAGCCCAAAAGGTGTCAATTAGGAGAGAGAAGTTGAAAACTTTGAATGATTACGAAAAATTGCTTGGGGATATTAACTGGATATGACCTACTTTGGGCATTTCAACTTATGTGATGAGCAATTTATTCTCTATCCTCCAAGGAAACTCTAGATTGAATAGTCCTTGAGAATTCACTGAGGAAGTTGAAGCAGAATTATGGTTGATCGAGGAACATTTATACAAAATCCACGTAAGTAGAATTAATCTGGCTGAGCCTTTAGAATTGCTGATTTTCTCTACTCAACATTCTCCAACAGGGGTTATTATCTAAAATCAGGACTTAGTGGAATGGTTATTTTTACCTCACAATAGCGTTCGTACCCTTACTCTTTATTTTGATAAGATTGCAGCTGTGATTGGAATGGGAAGATCCTGAATTGTGAAGCTCCGTGGATTTGATCATAAAATAATAATAGTACCTCTTACAAAAATTCAAATTCATCAGGCATATATTAACAGCATTATGTGGCAAACACATTTGGCAAATTTCGTGGGCATTATAATCATTATCCAAAAAATAAAATTTTTCCATTTTTGAAGTTGACCCATTGGATCTTACGGTAAACTATTAGGTCTGATCCTACTGAAGGAGCAGAAAGATGATTTTACGGATGGGTCCAGCAATGGGAAGTCTTCTTATTTGGGATCTAAGAGTAAAGTCATTCAAATTTTTTTTTTATACATTGGCCCAAAAAGCAGAATTGGTAGTGGTAATTGAAGTATTATCAAACTTTAAAAATATAATTTCTGATTCCACATTTGTTGTTCACTCTACCCATCTAATTAAATGTGCCCAATGATGTTTTAACACAGACCATCAACTAAAGGAATTATTTAGTCAATTACAGCTAGAAGTTAGAAAAACAATGTATCCCTTTTGCTCAACATTTCCACGCACTGACACTTTCAAGTGCAGCAGGGCTGTGGAAAACAATGACTTAACTTGGAAAGAAGCTAAAAAGATTGTTCAGAATTGTCTGACTTGTCAGTTGGTCAGTTCTCCTCCCAAATCAGAGGGGTGTAAACCCTTGGGGGTCAGAATCAAATATTTTGTGGCAAATGGACGTTCCTCACATCTCATCTTTTGGGAAATTAGCATATGTACATGTTTGTGTGTATACTTTTTCACCCTTTGTCTAGGCTACATGTCAGACTGGTGAGTCATCTGCTTGTGTCAAAGGACATCTTATACAATGTTTTACTGTTATGGGTATTCCATCCTCCATAAAAGCTGATAATGCCCCAAGATATATTAATCCTTAACAGAATTCTTTACTCAGTGGAAGATCACACATATAACAGGTATTCCATATAACTCTCAAGGGCAGGCCATCGTGGAGCAAATGAATCTTTCCCTTAAACAGCAGCTAGGCAAACAATGAGGAGGGGACAAGGAATGTGAGACACCACAGATGCAGTTAAAGCTGGCGTTGCTGGCTTTGAATTTTTTAAGCTTGCCAAGGGAATGGCAATTAACAGCGGCTGAACAACATTTGATAAAGCAACCCAGGGATGAGAACTTAGGGCAATTGACCTGGTGGTAAGAGCCACTCACAAAAAATTGGGAAAGAGGTAATGTGATAACCGGAAGGAGAGGATTTGCCTGTGTTTCTTCAGGTACAAATCAACAACCGGTGTGGGTACCATCCAGACATTTAAAGCTGTACTACGAGCCAGATGCCAAAAGAGAGACTTACCGAGGACCCTCCAGTCACAGAGATGGAGAGACTAACGTCGAGGTGGAGTACCGTTCCCACAAGGAGAGCACACCAAACATCACCACTGATTTGGGGTCAAATTCGGAAGCTTTCACAAGTAGCAGAGGAAAACCTGAAGAAAGCAGGACAGCCTGTTATGGTAATCATGATGACGGTTATTACAATTAAAGTGAGTATTTCTGGGTTGGGATAAAAGTAGAAGAAATGTTCACATATTGGACATATTCTTACCTTCCTTTATTGGCATATGATCTCTGGCCTTTGTATTTCCTATAATAATTTAGGAAATAAAATAACAATGTTTCAGCCATCAAAACCTGAATACAAATAAGGTAAAAAATAATCCCCTAAGTTAAAAACATTATGGATAAAAAAGTACAATTATTTAGAATTTATACATACTGAGATCAACAACTCTATTGTCTGTAGAGATGGGGGATTAATAGAACCACAACCAAAAATAGTATGGTCCATGAGAAGAGCTGAATGAAAAGAACTGTGAAAAATACCCAGGCCCTAAAACTAATAAAAGTCTGGGAAGGAAAACTTAATAGAGAATCAGGCCCTAATTCATATTCATTAGAAGTTTACAAGAAATAAAAGCTCTTTAGATTTCAGAGCTGTGTTAAACCCCCATATCTTGTGTTGGTGAGAGAGTTACAAATTAACTTTATTAACTTTAAAAGTGTGGTGAGATTGAACATAGTTGGGAAATAATAAAACAGCACCTGGAAAGGTCTTTAGACAGCAAGCAAGGAAGAGGGACCCAGAAGACACTCGATAACCCTTTTCAACAGGAAGTAGTTATAGAAGAATGATCTCTGCCCTATTTCCCAAAAGATTTCTGGGTCCCAAATCTTTTAGGAAGAAATGTAAGAATTAGGCAGTCAGGTTCTCAAGTGCTTGAGGAAGCTGCTAATAGATTGGCAGCCCTAAAATTTGGATGAAAACACTTGGAGGATCTATGATTGCTATTGTCATTATATTATTAATCTGTTTTGTTTCTCTTTGTGTAGTCTGCAGGTGCAGATCCAGAATCCTCTGAGAAATGGTTTACCAAGATAGAGCCATACTTGCTTACCTAGATTTGTTGAAACAAGGGGAAAGATGTTGAGAAACATTGAGTTTGCCCTGCCCCCGTGGCTCCCTTGTGAGAATGCCTCTGAGTTTGTAGTTAGTGGTAGGCAGGTAACAGCTGCCTACTTGAAATATTTATGAGTTATGAGTAAATACAGAACACCTGTTTATTAATAGGAAATCACCTGTTAAGAGAGAATAAATACGTGGATGAGAATCTGCTTGAGGTCTTCAGCCTAGAATGCTGTCAGCCCCTGAGGCTCCCAGTTTAGTAGGCTGCTGGCCCCCTGGATAGACCCACTTTGCTGTTTTATCTGGGTGTGTGCCTCTCATTGCCTTCAGCCCTGCCTGGGCTGGGGTCTCCCCGGCTGAGCTGGTACTCAATATCCTGCCATTTTATTATTTGTTCTCTGGTTGTTTTCTGTTTTTCTCTTTTTTCTTTCCTTCCTTCCTGTCTTCCTCTAGGGAAGGTGATTTTTATCTGATGATATGATTTATTCTCTTACTTTTTTGTGTGTCTCTCCATTGTATGTTTTTTTTGTACTGAGGTTACCATGAGGCTTGCAAATACTATCCTATAACCCATTATTTTAATCTGATAACACTATTCGCATAAACTAGTAAACAAGCAAAAAGAAAACTAATAAAAATTCTACACCTTAAATTCATTGCTGTGCTTTTTAACTTTTTGTTGTTTCTATATATATCTTATTACAGTGCTGTGTCTTGAAAAGTAGTTGTAGTTATTAATTTTGAATGGTTTACTATTTAGGTAAAAGTTGTAGTTGTTATTTTGATTGGTTTACTCTTTCTACTTAGGATAAAAGTAGTTTACACGTCAGTTAGTGTTATAATAGTCTGTGCTTTTTTGTGTACTTACTACTACCAGTGCATTTGGTACTTTCAAGTTATTATTTATTGCTCATTAATATCCTTTGCTTTATGATCGAGGTATTCCCTTTAGCATTTCTTACAGGACAGGCCTGGCATTAATGGAATCCTCCAGCTTTTGTTTCTCTGGAAACATATTTATTTCTCCATTATATGTGAAGGATCTTGTCTTTGGATATACCAGTTTAGGGCAAAAGTTATCTTTCTTTAGTACTTTAAATATGTCATGCCACTCTGTCCTGGCCTTTCAGGTTTCCACCGAAAAGTCTGCTGCTAAATGCATTGCAGTTCCATTATGTGTTATTTGTTTTATTTTCTTTCTTGCTGCATTTAGGATCCTTTCTTCACCCTTGACCTTTGGGAGTTTGATCATTCAATGCAGTGAGGTAGTTTTCTTTGAGTTAAATATAAATATCCTCGGTGTTTTGTAATTTTCTTGTACTTAGATCTTGGTTTCTTTCTCTAGGTTTAGGATGTTCTCTGTTATTATCACTTTGAATACACTTTCTACCCGTCTCTTTCTCTACCTCCTTGTTAAGGCTAATAACTTAGATTTGCCCTTTTGATGTTATTTGCTAGATCCTGTAGGTGTGCTTCGTTGTTTTTTATTCTTTTTTCTCCTCTGACTGTGTATTTTCAAATAACCTGTCTTCCAGCTCACTAATTCTTTCTTCTGCTTGATCCATACTGTGTTGAGGAAGCTCAAAGAAATTCAAGATAGCACATATAAGGAATTTGGAATTCTACCAGTGAAATGTAACAAGAAGATTGAAAGAATTAAAAAGAAACAAGCAGAAATTCTGGAGATGAAAAATGCAATTGTCATACTGAAAAATGCCTCAGAACCCTTTAATAGCAGAATATATTGAGCAGAAGGAAGAATTAGTGAGCTTGAAGACAGATTACCTGAAAATACATAGTCAGAAGAGACAAAAGAAAAAAAAATGGGGACCCAAAGGACCCACTTGGTACTCTACCCACTTGTAGCTGTGCTGGTACCTGAGATGCAAGACAAAGCCCCCTTGCCTTTTTCCTCTGCTTTTCTCAGGCAAAAGGAGTTTTGACCCATAGCTGATGATGTGCTGAGTCTCACCTGAAGCCAGTGAGTCTCAGAGGCTCAGTCAGGGCCCTCATTGTAGTACCTGGGTATTGCTGCTAATTATTCATGGCCCAAGGGTTCTTCAGTTAGAAGTTGATGAATGCTGTCAGGACTGGGTCCTTTCCTTTGAGGCCGTGGGCTCCTTTCTGGACAAAGGTGTGTCTAGAAATATCATCTGGGAGCTAGAGTCTGGAACAAGGGCCTCATGACTCTGACATGTGTCCTATTCTGCTGTGGCTGAACTGGTATCCTAGACACAAGACAAAGTCCTCCCCCATTTTCCCTGTCCTCTCCTCAAGCAGAAGGAAGGAGTCTCTTTTGAATCCTAGAGCTGTGCAGCCTCAGGTTAGGGGAGGCGTGATACTAAGGCTTTCTTGGCTGCCCTAGTTGTATGTTCAGTGCCCTCTCAGTCCACTGCCCTTTGGCCTAGTTCGGCACTAAAACTTTCATTAGAGTTACAGTCCTTATGGCCTAGATTGTTTTTCAAGTTTGCTTAGAAATGAAGAGTGCTGTGCCTATTGGTGATGAGGTTTGCAAGCACTCTGACAGCTGGGATTGGCAATTCCCTTCTGGCTAGGGCTGGTTTAACTGCTCCTTCTGTGGGTGGGCATCAGCTGAGTTTAGTCTGGTTTTCTATTCTGATTTAACAGAACAGCACTAAGTTCAGTGCCTCGCAATTGCTGTGCTCTTTCTCCCGTAGTACCCAGGAAAGCTCCCTGTACCTAGATAGCTGTAGCTGGGGATGGGGGAGTGGTGGTATCTGAGATTCAGGGCTGTTTTTCCTATCTCTTCAGTGCCTCTCTGAGATACAAATTTAAAACCAGGCACTGGTTTTAAAAATTAGTGCTCACCTAATTTTTTATTTTGAAGGTGTTTTCCTGTGTAGCTAATTATTAACTTGATGTCCTTGCCAGGACAACAAGGACAATTGGAGGAGCTTTCTATTTCTCTATCCGAAGATCAAAATGTCACATCTTCCCTCAAAACAAAGCAAAAACCAGAAAGCCTCAGGAAAACAAAACAAAACAAAAATCTCCAAAAGGTAAAGATTTTTACTGAGAAATAAAAATATTTTTTGCATAGTACAGCTTATTTCAGTTACTTATCTACAAACTATTTTTATAATGTTCCAAATGTTATATTTTATAAGGATCAAAATTATTCCTCATTAGTTACCTATATTGTTTAAGTGCACACTATGCATTCTTAATTATATAGGAAATAACAGATAAATGAAAGATCTTAGTAGATTTATACCTGAATAAAGGATGGAAATGAGTTATTAAAATTGAAGGGAGCATCATACATTCTCAAAGTAATATTAAAAGAGTCCTTTTTTATTGAAAATTTACAATGCAAAATTAAATTTCTGTTTCCTCAAACATATTAATATGCAATATAATAAAATAATATGAATGATATAGAAGCTCTGGAGAAAAGAGTTCCATGGAGAACAGTACAGCTATCACGTTTGAAAGCAAATCAGTATGGTCTAACTTGACTGGGGCCAATGCTTCCAGATACATGATATTTGAGATTTCAAAGTACCTATGAGTGCATAGTAAACACTATGTCTATGTTTGTTAAATTTAAAAATGATGGAAGAGTTAGGGAGTAAGAAAGAGACTGGGAATCAGGTTTGAAATAAGGTTTACTATTAATTTATAACACAGTCCAAAGGTAGGCAGCAGGTGGAAGGGGTGTTTTTTTTTGTTTTTTTGTTTTTCTTTTTGCACCACATATTCACTCCAGTCCTTTAATCTGGAGGTTTTACCATCCCTGGGTTTCTGGATCTCAGATGAATCCTTTGAGTCTTGTTGGAAGACAAGAGAAGAAACTAAGAAAGGAGGAGGAAATGAAATTTTAAAAGCCTGACCAGGAAGTTTACTGATTATTTTCAGTCCAATTACTCCAAAGCCCTCTATGCAGAAAAAAAGAATCAAAACATTTTGGCAACAAACTAAAATTCCAAAAACACTCAAAATAGAGAAAAACTCTCTTTAAAAAAAAATTTGAAACATGAATCAAATATCTTCAAACAGGCATTTATACTTAAATCAAAAGTCTAAACGAATCTCACATGAAAAACTCACCACAAGTTTAACAAAAGCGGGAAGATATGAAATGATAGTTGACTGAACTTAAAGAACTGAATAGATGAAAAAGACAAAATCATTTAAAATTTAACACTAAATTTCAATGTGCCCAAATGAAAATAGACTTTATTGAAAATTTAATTAGAAGAATTGAGAAAATTAATAAAAATAGCTAATGGCATAGAAATTTAAAAAATATTTGGGAGGTAAAATGTCTCAGAAAATTATAGCGATGACATAAGAATATTCAACATGTGTATCTTGGAGTTTGTGAAGAATTAAAGCAAGTTTAAGGATTCTAATTTTCAAGATAAGATACAAGAAAAAATTTGAGAAACAATAAATCTGAATCTAGGTTTTTATAACAACCCTCCTTGTATCTGGGAAATTTGACCTGGGATGGTCTACTTCAAGACATAGAAGTAAAACCTTTGGGACTTCAAGGTAAACCTTTAATCCTGTAGAAACTTTATATTAATCCTGTTTTAGAAACTTTAAATTAGTTTGGCATAAGAATTTTGAAAGCAACATATAAGACTGGACAAAACTGGAGATACATTTTCAAGAAACTCAAGGAGGCAAAATGTAAGTCAACAATATACGAGCCATGTAAGATATTCTCAGTCAGCAAATCCTCAGAAGATTAGCTTTTTTACAAACAAGAGCACAAGAATTACTGTACTCTCCAACTCATACAGAGGAATCTTGCAGAAGATCAAGTTTATTCAATTAGGAAATAACCGGAAAATCATAGTAAATTAATCTAGTAGGATCCTTGATTTTTATATTGATACTTGGCCATCTGGACTAAAGATTACATTTCTTATTATCCTTTATGCATAGTTGTGGCTCAGTGACTGTATTAGGGTTCTCTAGAGGGACAGAACTAGTAGGATAGATGTATATATAAAAGGGAGTTTATTAAGAAGTATTGACTCACACAATAACAAAGTGAGATCCTAGAATAGGCTGTCTGGGACTTGAGGAGCAAGGAAACCAGTCCAAATCCCAAAGCTAAAGAACTTAGAGTCTGATGTTGGAGGGCAGAAAGCATCCAGCATGGGAGAAAGAGGTAGCCTGAAAGGCTTCACCAGTCTGGTCTTTTCATGCTCTTCTGTCTGCTTTTATTCTGGCTATGCTGGCAGCTGATTAGATTGTCCCCACCCAGACAATGTGGGTTTGCCTTTCCCAGTCCAGTGACTCAAATGTTAATCTCCTTCGGCAACTCCCTCACAAACACCCAGGAGAAATATAGTGTGCATCCTTCAATCCAATCAAGCTGACAATATTACCCATCACAGTGACTAACTTCAAGTGTGTGGGATATAAACAGAGGTGGCGTGTGCTAATTCTATAATGTTTCTCATGAAGTGATGGGTTGTGCACTAGTCTCATTTAGGATTTTCCCATTATCTGGAATGCCAATGTAACAATAGCTAGAACTGAAGGATCCTTTTGGAATTGGTGGATAAAGAGGATATAAAGAGAGAGAACCAAGTCAGATAAAGACTATATACCTGAAAGTACAGAAGTTTACATGTAGACTCTAGGGTGCCTACATGATGTGAGAGTTAAGTACATTTCCAACTTTTTAAAGGAGATTGTGTTATTTTGAGATCTTGATACTAAAAGTCAAGTCCAATCTTAATTAATACAAAGCCAGTCAATGCATACTTGGCAGGTTATTTATACCATGTTTAAGATTACTGTAAGTGTAAGAACTTGCATGATTTTGGTGAAAGAAGGAGGATTTTTAGTAAGTCAGGGAACAGTAAAAGTGGGTCAGAACAATTTTACCCAAATTCACTTTCTTGCTTTAGGGGTACCTGGGTTCCCAACTATTGATCATATTGAACAGGCCTCAGGTTTGCCTAGGTTACTAAAACTGACAGCTTGCATCTGGCCTGTAGCTTGATCAATAGATAAATTTTTGCAATCAAATAATTATAATAGTAATCTATTTTTCATTGAGAGTTTTAACATTGAATTCTACAATGAATTTCATAAGATTCTATACCTATATATATGTATGATTGCAGTGTGAAAAAGTAAAAATCTAAAGAGAATTTTTCAGTTTTAATTAATTAATTAATTTGAGATGGAGTCTTACTTTGTTGGCCAGGCTGGAGTACAGTGGCACAATCTCTGCTCACTGCAAACTCTGCCTCCCAGATTCAAGCGATTCTTGTGATTCAGGTTCCCAAGTAGCTGGGACTAGAGGTACACACCACTATGCCTGGCAAGTTTTTTTTATTTTTAGTAGAAATGGGGTTTTGCCATGTTGGCCAGGCTGGTCTGAAACTCCTGACCTCAGGTGATCTGCCCACTTTGTCCTCCCAAAGTGCTGGGATTACAGGCGTAAGCCACCATGCCCAGCCTAAAATAATTATTCCTTAAATACGAAATTTCATGTTACCATTGTATTAGTCTGTTCTCATGCTGCTGTGAATAAATACCTGAGAATGGGTAACTGATAAAGAAAAGATGTTTAATTGACTCAGTTCTGCATGGTTTGGGAGACCTCAGGAAACTTACAATTATGATGGAAGGTGTCTCTTCACAGGGTGGCAGGAGAGAGAATGAGAGCAGAGCAAAGCAGGGAAAGTCCCCTATAAAATCATCAGCTATTGTGAGAACTCACTCACTATTACAAGAACAACATGGGTGAACCGCTCCTATGATCTGATCATTCCCCACAAGCTTTCTCTCCCAACACATGGGATTACAATTCGGATTACAATTCAAGATAAAACTTCAGTGGGGCACAAAGCCAGATAATATCAACTCAAAATTACACTTTAATTTTTTGTTTCTTGATTTAATTATTTTTACAATTTTCTGAGCTGTTCTGTTTGTAATACAGAGAAGATAAATTGTTTAGTGTTGTTAGGATTTTAAAAAAAACATTTAGCAACTTCAAATCTTTGAAATGGTGACAAGAAATAAAGTTTTACCTGTTAGTAAAATAAACAAAAAAATAAAGAAGAAAATAGCCTGGTTTTCTCTGCAGGGATGGATAAATTTTTTATTTTGGACAATAGATATGTTTTATTTTCCCCCTTTGGTATTGAAAGGAACTTCATATACTATAATATTCCAATGCTTTCTAAATTGGGGTTGGCAACAAAATAATACAAAAATCCTCAACAAAATCTTGGATTTTGTCCTACTTCCTCTCCTTTTCCATAATTTCAAAATCATCACTACTTTTTCAAGAGCATTTGTCAAGAAACGGAGGCTAACTGTATTATTATTCCATAAAACTTATATATGTACTGGCTTTCTAGATGTTTGATGTTTGGTCTTGATTTATTTGTGTTATAAAGAGTTTTGTTTTTGAACAACAAAGGAATCTCACATCATTTGAAATCAAAGATATTTATAACTTTGTTTAATTTTTAAGTATTTTTAGACATCAGTGGTACAAACATTTTAACTAAAACTCTTGCAATGACTGTTTCTGGTATGATTTAAAAACTATGTATTCTTTAGCCAAGTCATGATTTTGGCAAAAGAATCTGAATGTAGATGTAAGAACGATGGAAAAATAACTTCTGTAGCAATGAGTTAAGGATAAGAAATCCTGGTCAATTTACTTGCAAGAATAACTTTGCAGAGTCTTGGAAACAATGAGAAATGAATAGAAGTTTAGGTTTCCACATATGGTATTATTTAAATATTCTTCGAAAATCCTTTCCTTGCTGACATAATCAGGGTGAGTAATGCATGTCTTCCTAAAGATGATTTAATCTACACAAGGAAAGTGAAGTTATATGAATTTAACTCAGCTTTAGAAAATCTTGTCTTTATCATGGTACACCAATCCTATGACAACTTTCATATGGTGTTTTGGGGACTTTGATATAATTTATACTCCTAATGTGAATTTAAGGTATTACTAAAAATGTTAAAAATTAATTACATGTGAAAGATAGCATGTATATTTACATGTCAAAAATCTCCTTGAGCATTCTAGTTTTCAATTCATATCCAAGGTGGTCTTTAAGTTGAACTAATATTTGAAAAAAAATAGACTTTTTGCCAAACTTATATTCTTTTTAATTCATTTTCAGATAGTCGACCTTGACTTTTCACACAATAATATTATGGGAGATATATGTTTAAAATATTACATATGTTCTACTTTTTACTGAAGTATACATAGTATTTCTCTATTTGTTCTACATATAGAGAAATACTATACATAGTATTTCTCTATTTGTTCTACATATGTTCTACTTTTTCCAAATATTTGGAAATAGAGAAATACTATGTATACTATGTATAGAGAAATACTTTGTATACTTCAGTAAAAACATCTACATATAGAATGTTAAACTCGTGGAATTAAGAGCATTTTTTTAAGTGGAGAGATATCCATAGATTTTTAATCACATTCTCAAACAGTCTGGAATCTTAATAAAAAACTTTATGTAGCAAAATTTAAGTGCTTTTGTGAGAAGCTTACTTTGTTACTGTTTCCTCTTATTGTGTATTACAGAGCTTATGAGAGGGAATTCCAGAAATGTAGACAAGATTTCAAAAATAAAATAGAATGCATGTTCTTCTTTTAAAACATTTAACCAGGAAAAAAATGACACTGCTTATGGGACTGAAGCATTTCTGCATGTTGAGAATGTTGAGAATGAATTATTTACACTATACATTGATAGGAAAAATCACAAGAATTTTTCTTCCTCAGATTTCATAGCAGCTGGAGTACACATTAACTCATTACAGAATGCATCTCCTTTGCTTTGTAAAATGTGCACAGGTACAATATAGTATATTTAGTACTTTTCCAAAATTCATATGTGTCCTCTCTAAAACAGAAAGTCTCATTTGAAAGGAGATTTCTTTTTCACTCAATGAGATAAATCTTTCCCAACCAATAAAAGAGTTAATTTTGGGACATGTATATGGTGTTTTTATGCAAGGCTACATATTTTAAATACAAGAAATGAACTAAATTGTTTGTAGAGAGAAAAGTGTTCAAATTTCTTGCCATATTGGCATCTATAGATGGCTTACCTATAATTTTTTTATAGTTTTGTAAAATGAAATGACAGTAGATAGTGTCTTTTTATACACATTATATTGTTAGAAGGAGAAACAGGTTACTATCGTATTTATTTCTAACAGAATATTTTCATCTACTTCTAAGGGTCTTTACTTCCAAAATCCACTTGGTGTAAAGAGAAAATAAAAGGCAGAAACCCCAAACATTTATTCTTTATGCTTTTAAGTAATTCCATGTCTATTACATAAAAATTTCACAAAAAAAGCCACTATATAAATAAATTAATTGGAAGGGAAATAATATTGAAAGCATGAATTAGAAGTGAATGTTAAATGAGTTAAAACACAGGTAAAAATGAAATAATTTATAATTTATTAGTAATTATTACTATTTAATTCCTTTTTATTTTTTAAAATCTTCTTTAGTTAGGAAACAGTAATTTTATATTATAAAGTCCATTCTTTGACGAATATAATAATACTGAAGTCTTGGACAAAGTTTGTAGACTGTTAGAGTTAAAAGTAATCATTAACATATCCATTTGAACCCCTTGCTGACATAATTGAGAGCTGCTACTGTGGTTGCTATTGATGAAGGTGATGATGAAAAATCTAAAGATGATAATCAGAAAGATTGTTGATGAAGGAAAAAATAAGAAACTTTGAGAATGCAAATTTTCAAGCTTATTGGAGAAAAAGACTAAAAATTCCATCAAACCTGCAAGTAATCTATGAGCAGAAGTGGTCTTAGTATATAATCACTACTTTCTGAAATTCATAGTTATAGAAACCTTTCAGTTAAGGCAAAGGCAGTGAAACAAAACTATATATGTGGAACCAAATGGCCACCAGACAAATTCACTGCAGGAATTAAGCCGACCTCCAAGCTTTGCCTGATCAGCCTCTTCTCCGAGTAGGAATGTGCTTTGGGGAAATAATTGAAAGTGAGGACAAAGAATGAAAACTTTAAAAGTCTAAGGAAATTTTATTATGGAACACTTGTTTATGCTGAGCTGTAATGAGGTCAGTATAGAAAACTGATAACAGTGAAGGCAGCTTATTTGTTGCTCAAAACCATCAGTGTAAAATGAAAAATCTCATCCAAATACCCCATTTTCAGTGTTACTGCCTTTTGTAACAGCACAGCAACATAAATAATTTATTTGTAGTTGAGGAGTCTACCAGCTGAAAAGGGGCAGAGCTAAGTTCTCATTCCTATGTTATAGCGGAAGCAATCAGTGTTGACCCTGGGGCAGGAGCGTTCTGGATGACCTCATTCCCCCAGAGTAAAGACAACAGCAGCACTTGGGAGGAATTTCTCTAGACAGTGAACATTCTGGATGCCTCCAGCTTTGTGACTATATCAAGCAATGCAGCAGGACACTCGGAGCCACCTACTTCCAGAAGTAGTTATGAACTTGCTGATTTTCAGGAGTGGTTCTTCGAAAACCTGGCTCAAATGAGACAGAAGTAAACAGCATTTGTCATTTAGATAAGCACCTGGATGACATTTGCCAAATGAAGAAGTAATATCCCGAAGAGGGACAGAGGCCTGAATTTTCTGCAGTTTGAGCACATAAAAGATCTAATTATATTTTTGAAACACTGGATGAAATTTGGGATTGAGGGTTTTTTGTACCTACATGTGAAAAACAGGATATCATAGAACTAGAAAAATAAATTAAATAACAGTATGTAGTTAAGGATTCAAAACCATTTCTCTATTATAGAGCCTGTGACCTTCTCACCATTTCATCTTGTCTTTGAAATGAGAGAACAGAAAGAAAAATGATTTGTTCAAATGAGGTACCTTGAATTTTCAGAAAAAGTTTACAACTTTAGATGAAGTACTAGAAAGGGGTGTGGAAGAGAGATCGGAGTCACTGATGCTTGGCAGATGATAATGATGACAAAATAGGAACAATGAAGTCTTTGGCTTTTAAACCTTTTAAAAATGGTTTTATAAGCAAATGTAAGCCCAGATTCAAAGTCACCTAGGAAAATAAAGGCTGTTCAAGGTGTATGTTTTTGTAAAATGTTTTTATAAGCAAATGCAAGCCCAGATCCAAAGTCACTTAGAAAAATAAAGACTATTCAAGATGTATGCTAAAAGATCTATTTGAAATGGACAGCTTTTGGCACTGTAATTGTCTTCTGGAAATATTCAGTTATGCAACCTATATAGGAAATTTAGATTACATTATTGTTACATTACAGACCTTGAATTTAATTATTATTTGCTTTTTTATGATCACTGTGTTTAAGACACTTGTTCCCTGTTTCTGTCTATTTCCTTGATTTTCTGTGCTGTCTAGTTGCCACACAATTATGCATTCTGCTTCTTTTAAATGGCTTACAGCATTCTATATTTCTGTGACAAAAATATTAGATGATGTGACCTTGCTGATTTTCTTTCCTAAATTTCCTTTATTCTGCTCTCAAAATCTGTGTTTTGTATTATGCTGAAGCTACTGGTACATATGGACCTTCCTTAACTGAAAGTCACTTTCTAACTACTAAGTCCCACTACTCTAGTGACATGGATTTCCTCTACACCGTAATCGTTTTGCTTTGATGCAAAACAGGCTGAGTCGACTAGTTCCATTAAGTCAGTATATTATTACTGTTAGTCTATGCTTGTTCCATGTGCTTTTGCTTTCTACTAAGAGCCTGATAATTCTATTTGACCAATGGGAAAAAAAGGTTGAGAGATTTTGCCAACAATAATTCTAATATATCTCAGTTAATGTCTATCAACAATGCTATAGTTATAGTAAGCATTGAACATAAGCGTGGCATTGAATGGCATAAATGAGAACGCAATAGTTTACTTCCTTAGCAAGAGCAATTCTGTTGGTGATAACTAGACAGTGCAGTGCCCAGTGTGAATTCATCCATTTGTACTGAGTCCTCATGCAAAATCGCAGTCCTCCTTTCACCACTTCCCCTTCCCCTAAGCAATTTCGCCAAGTTCTGAAGTATGAAACCAAGTCACTGATTGAAACTCATGTTCCCTCAAGTTTCTCCAAGTTCCTCCCTGTATAACTTCTTAACTGGTGTTAGCTCATTATTTTTTTCTTTATTAATGTTCATATATTTATGGGCACATACTGAATGCAGGTATTGTGACTGGTTTTGCAGGTGAAAAAGAATTCTTATATGATTTCCCCAAAGTTAGGAATATTTCAGTTCAGTGGAAAATACATATTAACAAAACTATGTTAGAATAATAATAGCCAGTATTATTTAGTTCTTAATAAGTTATAGACACTGTGTAACATATCTATGTATATTACCTATTTTTATTCAGAGAGAGGAACTCAAGTCAAGAGTTTAAGTAAATTGAGTAAGTTCAGTCAAATCAGTACACTCCGTGGTAATGGAAAAAGTCTGCCTGAGAATCAGAGAATGCTTGTATTTGAAAGTAACACTTCAACTGAACCTTAAATTATTTAAGATTAAAATGGAAGAATACTAGGTGGAAGAATGTTGCATGATTCTGAAAATACCTGGTTCTTTCTTGGAGCTGCAAATCTGCCAAATGGTAGTTTAAAATGAATAATGGAGATTTTTGGGTTTCAAAATGATGACTTCAATACTATGTGAACAAATTATTATAAAAATGAGAAAAAACAATTAGGATGATGCTAAAATTGCCCTTATGAAAGATTAATGTAAGACTGAATTAAGGCAGGATAGTAAAGCTGAGGACCAGAGAATGATAAAAGAAATTATTATGAGGCTACTAATTAGATGGAATCAAAGAGTGAGTGCACGGAAAGAATTGGAAGTAAATACAGGGTAAGAGAGCAAAACAACACACCTGGAATGTATACATAGAAACAATGCTTAACATGAAATAATATATAATATATGTTGGATTTAAATTTAAAAAATCTTTTCTATATAGAATAGTTATTACAAAATTATTGGTACCAGCATGTCTCCCAATGACCAGTTTCTTAATCATTGTAGTATGCATAAGTACTCACAATCAAATGAAGTCCTAGCATATCCGTGGTTCACTTCTAGATGTCAGAGTTGGAATTTTCATTGATTGTGAAGTATTTTTAAGCTGCATGTGATAAATAAAACTGCTTAATTGTATGTATGACCTACCCTAACCCTACCAACCAAAAAAGGTCCAGGTCCAGATGGGTTCACAGCCGAATTCTACTAGACATACAAAGAGGACCTGGTACCACTCCTTCTGAAACTATTCCAAACAATCCAAAAAGAGGGAATCCTTCCCAAATCATTTTATGAGACCAACATCATCCTGATCCCAAAACCCGGCAGAGATTCAACAAGAAAACAGAACTTCAGGCCAATATCCATGATGAACATAGATGCAAAAATCTTCAATAAAATACTGGCAAACCAATTGCAACAGCACATCAAAAGCTTATCCACCATGATCAAGTAGGCTTCATCCCAGGGATGCAAGGCTGGTTCAACATTCACAAGTCTATAAAGATAACTCACCACATAAACAGAACCAAAGACAAAAACCACATGATTATCTCAATTGATGCAGAGAAGGCCTTCAAAAAAATTCAACAGCATTTAATGCCAAAAACTTTCAATAAACTAGATATCGACAGAACGTATCTCAAAATAAATAATAAAAGCTATTTATGACAAACCCACAGCCAATATCATACTGAATGGGCAAAAACTGGAAGCATTCCCTTTGAAATCTGGCACTAGACAAGGATGCCCTCTCTCACCACTCCTAGTCAATAGAGTATTGGAAGTTCTAACCAGAGCAATCAGGCAAGAAAAAGAAATAAAGTGTATTCAATTAGGAAATTTTTTTTAAAAATTATTTGTTTGTTTGTTTGTTTGAGATGGAGTTTAGCTCTTGTTGCCCTGGCTGGAGTTCAATGGTGTAATCTCAGCTCACTGCAACCTCTGCCTCCCCAGTTCAAGTGATTCTCTTGCCTCAGCCTCCCAAGTAACTGGGATTACAGGCTTGTGCCACCACTCTCAGCTAATTTTTTTAATTTTATTTTTAGTAGAGACAGGGTTTCTCCAAGTTGGTCAGGCTGGTCTCAAACTCCCAACCTCAGGTAATCCGCCTGCCTCGGCCCCACAGAGTGCTGAGATTATGCTGCGCCTGGCCAAAAAACATTTATTTTTATAGTTGATTGACATTCTCCCTATGTATAAGTTACAGCTTGAAAATTATTACTGCTTCCAAGATTCCTAACTTTCAAGCCACATGAGAGTGACTCATGGGATCCTGGTGGCCACAGAGAATTAGTGAGGCTTCCAGATGTGCCTAGCATTTATTTCAGGGGTTAGGGCAAGACTCCAATGTTATCTGCAATGTGTGGAGAGAGGGTGTTGTGTCCATGTGAGTATACTGTAAGCCAGAAGGTTGCTGAAGATGTTACAGAAATTTAATTGCTGATATTAAACTAATCCTTCCAAAGAAATTCCCAGCAAGCAGAAAAAAAGTGAATCCATTGGTGTTGTTATTAAGAGAGATTACCGGGAGTGAAAGATGTCTGCTTGAAGCAATGAAACAACGGGGAGAATATAAATTTGAGCCTCTCTCTACCTTACGAGGAGTGAATTAAAAACTGCCCTAGAATTTCTTTCAACCTCAGTTTTCTTATTTCCAGAAAACCCTCCACAAACCCCACATGTACCAACGAACCATTTTTTATTCCCTCTCGTCTCCATGTTAAAAATAATCTCTTGCTTTTCTTAGCTCGCTTAGCATTTCTTTGTACTTCTCATGATATTATAATTCTTAGCACTTTATTCCAAATATTCTAGTAAGTTACAGATACACCTTAAATTTTCCCCATTGAACCCTTGAAGGCCAACAGGGTCCATGATTCATCTTCTGATTCCCCAAATTGCCTGTGCAAGTTCCTTTTAAAATTGGTGCTCTAAAAAATTGTTTATGCATTCCTCAATTATTTGTTGAAAAACCTACTTTGTGCTAGCCCCTGAGCTGGGCCCTGGATAGCCAGTGGTACCTGAAGCAGAGACAAAAGGAATAAATGACCGTACCAAATACTGAAAGCCAAAACAGTGCCTACTCTTCTGTTCGTGGTATATGTGTACACTCTGATACAATTCTGTTGTATAATTTTGAGGAACAAGTCAAGACAACATTCCATGTGACATCAATAGCCAACCACAGTGTCCCTGGGCTGCTCATTCCAGGAGCTCCGTGCTGCGGGGGAGAATGCCTTTTAAGCTAAAAGCTTTGTCTTTCCCACTGTATATGGAAAAATTGACTATGCACTTTCATGGAGAAGGTCTAGCTAAGAAATGTTTATATTGGAACAAGCCCCATCTCTAAATCTGGGCTTGTTGCTGAATGGTATTTTGTTTCCTTGGATCAGGGAAGGGGTCTGGAAACATCTGTAATGAAAGTATTGTTTTAAAATCAGCACAATTTTTCCCCTCAAATGACAGATAACAGAATTGCTTTGAATCAAACACTCTCAGCCTTCCCCATTCATTTCCTTTCATAAATGTGTATTATTTTGTTGTCATTAAAATGGCAGTGTGAAGACTAGATTTGTTGCACCCCAGGCATTGCCATTCCCTTTGCAGTCATTTTCTTTTGACTTTAGTTTGTGTTCTTTGCCTTCACTTTTATAAACATGCTGTAACAGAATAGCTATCTCGATCACAACAGTTATCTGGGGGCAAAATTTAAAGCTACAAACTGATGGTATATTGTAAAGCAATTCTGAAACTATCCTCCAAAATTTTTACTTGAAAGAAATGCACAGAGTGTGCCATTTATAAATGAAAAGTTAAACAAAATATATATTTACGTTAAATAGTATTTCACAGAAACCTAAAAATGAAAACTTAGGGAAGGAAAATTGAGGGGAAAATCATACAAAATACCCTTAAGTAACATGAAAAGGATGGAAATTCTGTAGCAATTTCTAATACCATTCATGCTTTAAAAACAATAGAAGTAGCTTATGAATGGTTCATGATATTGTAGTTAAAATTGTATTCGTGTATATTTGCCACTTGTTGCAAAAGTCTGTTTTTTAAATAAGCTTCCCAAGTTAAGGAGCTAAGTGTTCAGGATGGTAATTCATCTGCCTTGCTGTCTATAAGCAATTGGTGCTCGGTATATTTGTTTATTAATGAACTATCTGAAAATGGCCTTGTTACCAGTGTCCCTAGCAGACTACCACTCTGAAATACTTGGATTTTAGCCTAAAGGAGCCATTCTTCTGAGTCTTTCTAGGTGTTTGAAACATAGTAGAGATGTAAAATAGTTGCTAAGTGGGTTCTACTGCTTACATTTTACAAATAAGAGCACTAGGAGTAGGATCTCATTATCATTTGTCTCATAAAATTTGACTCATAAAACACATGACAGAGTGGGAGTTCAACACACAGTCCTAAGTTTGGAACGAGTAACAAACCCTCTGTGGCGTATAGACTTCCTTAGTGTTGAAGGATGAAGGTGTTGGTTTCACTGCTCAGTCAGAATTGCAGTGATGGTATTTTATTAGTACAATTTATGGGCCGTAGTTTTCCTGTTAGGTGGGGCCAGACATATGTCAAGCTGCCACATATTCTGCCTGAGCAGACATCTGCCTCTGATTCATGAGGGGAAACACCTGCACACATACTGGTGTATATTACACAAAGAGGCATCCTTTCCCAGGGCCCATTGTCAGGTCCCTCAAATGGAACAAAGGAGGTGTCAGGAATATAGCTGGATATAGCTGACTAGCTTCAATCAAGAGTTGACTTTGCTAATGAGGGACCTACATTATTTGCTTTATGGTCTATTTCTATCTACACTATAGAAAAACTGTTAAAAACTAAAACATCAACTATAAATTTTTGTATTTAAATTAGGAATGACGGCCATATGTCAGACCAAGTAATAAGAGAGGACTGATGGGCAATCTCTGAGGACTACTATCTGATAGTCTGGACTACCTATCTGGACTCAGCCACACACACTCATAGAGCAAACCTAAGTTTGCTTAAGAGAGGTCACTTCACCTTACTCCTCCACCACCTGCATTCTCCCCTCTGAGATGACTGGGGAGTGATATTGAGACCTTTTGATGACAATGGCACTTTCCTGAGAAAAAAGGCAGACATACTAATGGGATATCTTCTATGAGATTTTTGATAAATCTGATAAACCACAACAGAGTTGACTTTTATCCCAGATATCCCAAAGAAAGGCAGAGATGGACAGCACAGGTTTGCTTGCAGCCCCAGAAGAAGTGTGAGCTTTAGCAATAACGCCACAATTTTCATCATCATTTTCTTCTTTATCATCATCCTCATCAAGAAGTGTGGTTGAGTGGGTAGAACACTACCGATGCCTCACCTTGCTCTATGTAAACAGCTTTCTTTTTTTGTGTGTGAGACGGAATCTCACTTTGTCACCCAGGCTAGAATCTAGTGGAGTGCGGTCTCGGCTCACTGCAACCTCTGCTCACAGGGTTCAAGTGATTCTCCTGCCTCAGCCCCCTGAGTAGCTGGGATTACAGGTGCCTGCCGCTGTGCCTGGCCAATTTTTGTATTTTTAGTAAAGATGGGGTTTCACGATCTTGGCCAGGCTGGTCTTGAACTCCTGACCTCATGATCCACTCTCCTCAGCCTCCCAAAGTGCTGGGATTATAGGCGTGAGGCCCCACGCCTAGTCGTAAACAGCTTGCAATAAGTTTCTTATTTCGCTAAGCGTCAGTTTTCCCAAATTTAAAATTAGGAGTTAGATAAGGAATACAGTCCTTGCCAGCTCTGGCATTCTGTGTTTCTGTAATGCCAAGACACATCCGATACATATTGATTAAGCATGTGCTCCATGAAGGCACTGAGGGTTCAGCGACAAATCAGGCGAATCCCGTTTCTGTGCTCAGGGAGTTAAGTCTTCCAGGGAAGAAAGACGAGGAACCAGTAACTTAAACATTGCTTAACTCTAGAGTTAAATAACCTCGGCAAGGTCACTCAGGTAGAGCTGGAACTGAAATACTGGTGATCTTAGGCTTTTTGCTGCCTCAGTTATATCCAAAGGACATAACTATAGGGAATTACATCCACTGCGAGGAATAGATTGCAGTGTGTCACATCATGCCCATGGCAGATCAATCAGTGAGGTATTGAGGCTGGGCTATCTTAAATGTAAGCATACTTGGAGAATTCATTCATTCACTCAACAAGTATTTACTGCACAGCTGCCAGGTGCATGGTGAACAAATAGGAACTGAACACAGATACACATGGACATTTCTCATAATGGCATAAAGTAGATTTATCACATCCCAGCCATTTTGGATGTAAATGCTAAAGAAGTAATACCTAAATGTGCATGCTCCTGGGGGAATAGAAGTAGTTATAGAGCTATTAGAAACATAAGAAAAAAAGAAAGGCAAAGAATTTAAAAGAAATTTGTTCCTCATCTATGAAATGTTCTTTATTCTTTCATTTAACATTTAATTCACTATAATTGTACTGAGAACCCTATCAAAATTGACTAGTTGACAAGGATCCCACCTTTGAATACAAACCCTTATCAATTTTGATTCTCTGAAAATATGCTCCATCAATTGAACAAGGGAAAATGTCATTTTGCTCAAGTTGTTATAAATTATGATACGGGAATCCAAATATGTGGCGTGCAATCCATCTTTCTTTAGATAGTGCAGTTTCAATCCCCAGATGGATTGAATTCAATTTGTTAGCTCTTTTCAGTCTTCAACTAGCTCTTCCAGAAATAAGTCTTGTAAGAAGCAATTTATGTCCATGCTGTTTCCTAACTATGGCCCCCAATGAGACCACTTAAAATTTTGTCGTAACCACAAAATTAATGTTTAGAATAATTACAGCTAAAAAGAACTTTCCACTTCAACAAAGAACAATTATCTTGCAAGAGCTGATTTCAAAGAGTTGAATTCAACTTTTTGAAATGGAAAGTTGAGTTCAGGATGTTAGAGGGGATAATGGGTGTTGGTATGGTTTTGGCTGTTGTCAGAGACTTGTGCCTGAGGAAGGCTAAGGAGGAGTAGGGCTATTTAAAGAGGGGTCGGGGAAAGCAAGGGAGATGTGCTGCTCTAGAACGATAGAGAAAGTGATGAATGGGGCCATGAGGAAGACATGATTGAAAGCAGCTGAATATAGGTAATCCTAAACCCTTGGCCTATTTCTAGCTCAGTCTACAAGCCACAGAGATTTCTGGTGTCATATTTAATAATTTTCTAACAAAAGTTGACTGTGCTTTTGTATGAGGGTTTAAAACCATCCTAATTGGTAAATTAACATTTTTCAATGAGCCTTTGAAATTTGGTAAACAAGACTTGATTATTTGAAAGAGTCCTTGACCTTGGACTGAGAAAGAAAGTGAATCAGATGTCATCACTTCACACATCTGCTAAACCACTGAATAGTCCCCAGATGAAGAGCCAGCAGGTCTTTCCTATCACTACTTGAGCACCCTGAGAACAAGGGTATGCTGGTGACTCTGCACCTGTCCCCACTGATCCAGGATCTACCCCTGCCTCAAGAGGCTGATGCCCAAAAGCTGCAGCACACAGGCTTTCTTGCATTTCAGGGAAAGTTGGAGCCATTCTGCTCCACTTCCTCTCTGCCTCAGCACTGTTGTTCAGACAGAAGCCGTGACCCCCAAGATGGCAGCTCTCACTGGCAAGCGTCCCTCCTCCACAGTTCTAGCTTTCTCTGGCTTTGTGTAACAAGCTTTCTTTATCCCCTTGGGGGAGGAGATCTTTGTACATTTTAATGTTTCTAGCCTTTATGGCCTCTCCATTCCTTGCTTCCTTGACCTGCCCACAATTCTGTAAACTCTAATTATCTTCTTTCTCTTCATTTAAACTCTCTGAGGTGAATTTTGATTATTCCTGCTGGGCCTGACTAACTGCATCAGTGACAAGCCCCCTCTGAAATTCATGGCTTTTTCCATTTCCTTTTGCCTAGAGGAACCTTCCAAAAGCATCTACTACCATCTACTATTTTAATTGACAAATTATTTTACCTTCACATAAAGGAAGGGATTATTCAGAAAAAATTAGCAAACTGTAAAAACATAGTCTAAATTCTGTAGTTCAGCTTCATTTGAATTATTGCACAATTTTCCCGATTCCCCCATTTCAACTCCAGGCCAGCTGGAGAGGGCAACCTTTGGCCTGAGCTTGTGGCTCACACTTGTCATATTCTGCCAATCTAAGGCCACAGATGGTTAAGGCTCCCATCATTAGCTCTCTTGATCTCTAAGGAAGCAGGACTCTCTGTGCTTGGATCATAGATGCTTTCTTAGTACAGAAAACTGGCCTGTAAACCCTCTTACTTATTTTGGATATTGTAATTTCTCAGTCAACTGGAAAATGGGAGTATTATGCACTATTTTGAGAATCTTTTATCTCTGCCTTAAATTAGTAAGGCCCAACTAGAATAAATAAGCACCCTAAAAGTCTTTTGAATTGCACAGGTTGCCTGGGACATGTAGCTTTACTGCTAGAATAAAATAATTAGGGGAAATCAAATTAAGTAGCCCCTCAAATATTATAGAAGAACCTAAAGGCTGATGCACGCTTTAACTAAGACAGATATGTGTGAAATGTGCCACATGGGATGAGGTAGCTGCTAGCTGTAAGGTGAAAAACAAAGGAAGGACAAATTAAGTAAGGAATGTTCTTTTGCTTATTTTTTTAACTATGTTAGTAGTAATGATACATAAAGTGAATAACCAGGAAGTTGGGGAAATTATACACAAGCGTCAGAATCTATTGTCAAGACCACATTAGTCACTTCCTAAAGATGATGTTTTAGAGATCTCTCCAGGTGTAGGCATGGAAATCCTATATCCAGTCAACCTAAATAGGTTCTTTTGTTTTCCTTTCTTTTCTTTTCCTTTCCTCATTTGTTCCTTTTCCTCTTCTTTCATTCTTTCACAAGAACATGTATGCCCTCCACGTATCTTAGGAAATAAAATAGTCAAAGCCCTGAGACTCTCAGTCTCATCCCCACTCCTTTACCCTTAACTGGCCTGATTTCTTAGATTCCTATTTCTTTTTTTATACTTTTCTTTATATATATATATCCCTACACATTGTATTATGTCGTATTGTTTTGCATGTTTTAAAATACAATATAAACATCATACTATTTCTTCTCTGCAACTGGCTTTTTCCTCAATATTGTATTTAAAAGATTCATTTATGGCTAGAGATACCTTCACTCGTGAGATTTGCCAAATTGCTCTCCAAAATGTTGGCACAATTTGCCCTCATTTGCCTCATTTTTTACCAGTTCAAACCAATTTTTCCACTATCATATTTTTGGCATCGGCCTGCTATTTGCAAGTGACCATGATAGGAGATGAGGATACAAAAATTAGTAAGACACTATCCCTGTTCTCAAGGAGCTCACAGCGATTTCAGGGAGGAAAGAGTATAAATTAAAATTTATAATGTCATGCTCCATGTGCTCTAATGAGGTCTGTGCAAGGTGCCATGTGACTGAGTCTGAAAGTCTAGAGAAAGAGTTCCCAGGTGAGATGAAGAAGGGAAAACATCCCAGGCCTCTGTAGCATATCTAATAGTATGTGCAAAGGCAAAGTGGGCAAGAGCATGATATTTACGAGGGTGATGGGGTATTGTGGTTTCATTAGAGCAGAGGGAACCAAGGTTGACCCTAAAGAGATAGTTCAAGGTTGGGTCCTTGTATTTCATGCTAAGGAATTTTATGTATTCATATAGGTAATGAATGAAGAGCCACTGAGAGGTTCAAAGTGGAAAAGTAGTATAAGGGTTTTTAACTAATTCTGATAATGAAGAATGAACTGGAAGGAAGAACATCTGGTGATGGAGAGAGTAGAGTAGAGGGAATTATAATAATCCAGAAGAGAGAAACACCAAGATCCTGAACTAAACAGTGATATTGGGAACAAGGAGGAAGAATCTCCCTCGTAGTATTTTAAAGGCCCAATATAAACTCTACAAGGCAGCAGCCTACAAAGGAAGGCAGGAGGTGAGAACAGCCTAACTCAGGAGGATGCAAGGGCATGCATTATGTGCAGAGAATTTAAAAACAACAATAAAACTTACTAAAATTCAATCTGCTTTTTATTATCACCATGTGCCAGCAATTCTAAACAATGTCAATGACAAAATTATCCTTCCTGAGAACTCTTTTGTTGTCTGAGTTCTAAGTAGTTGCTGTGGTTACTGTTGAGTTTGGATAATACAACAAATATGTAAGCTTCAAGTTAACACATTCCAATTCCAATTGCTTAACCTTTAGTAAACATTGTACTCTATCTAGAAATTAATTTGGAGAACTCCTAGTCCTACAGTCTATCCCAACACAGGTAGGGGTATCAGTTTAGAGAGCAAGTTTATAACAGTTCAGAACTGTGTAAGTTCACTCTTACTTGAGACTTCACTTGGACAAGTGAAATCACTTGTCCAAATTTCACTTGGACAAGTCAAATCTCTGTGGTACTTCATATATCTGCATTTAAACCTCAGATTTGAAATAAACAATGATAGCACAGTGACTCTGAAAGGTAAGAGAACTTGAGTTCTTAAATTGTGTCATTCTATGTGCAAAGCATCCTCTAATCCTTGCAAAATTCCCTTTTCTGGAAGTATTTCCAAAAGTTATATTCATGCAAAATACATTAATGTAATTTAAAAGTGTTAATCCATTATCTTTTCTTGTTATGTTCTATAGTCTTTTTCATTAACTGAGACATAATATAAGGAGAAAAAGAGATTTGGGAGAGGCTGTTATAAAGTCAGGGTGGGACACACTCAACTTCAGGGGCCTATGAAACTGAAGATGGAGCTGTCTAACAAGCACTTGGAAACAAGAGGTTGGCATAAAAGGGTAAGATCAGGGATATGTAGAGAAATTTGGGAATTACCATAATATAGCTAGAGGATAAAATTGTGGGAGTGATTAACATCATCCACAAATTTTATCCATATATAAAATCTATAGATAGAAGAGAAGGCTACGGATGTTACCCTGGAGAACACCAGCAATGTAGAAGCAACAGAAAATGAACCACTTGCCTCTGTCCCTTCCCCTGCCCCTTGCCAAAAATAAATAAATAAATAAATTTTTAAAAACTGAGAACAAAAGATCGGCAGGAGAAAAGCCAGAAGAAGGATGTGTCCTGGAAACCAGAAGAGAGAACTTCAAGGAGGGAAGAAATTTCAACAACCTTTGCTTTTTTTTTTTTTGTTTTTGATGGAGTCTTGCTCTGTTGCCCAGGCTGAAGTACAATGGCGTGATCGCAGCTCACTGCAACCTCCACCTCCCAGGTTCAAGTGATTCCCCTGCCTCAGCCTCCCAAGTAGCTGGAATTACAGGCACGCACCACCATGCCCGGCTAATTTTTATATTTCTAGTAGGGACAAGGTTTCACCATGTTGACCAGGCTGGTCTCGAACTCCTGACCTCAAATGATCTACCCACCTCGGCTTCCCAAAGTGCTGGGATTACAGGCATGACCCACCATACTTAGCCATCAACAATGTTAAGTACTGGAATGAGGATAAGTCAAATTGAAAAAGCAAAGCCACAGAAACATCACTGGCCATCTTTGTCAGGACAGTTTCAGTGTGCAGGAGAAGCAGAGCCAGATGACAGATGGAGGCATGGATCAGCATAGCATGAAGGAAACAAAGCCAGTGTGATTAAATTCTTACTTGAGATCTGCTGGACAAGAAGGAGGAAATAAAGGGAAGCCAGAGTTGAGGGAGGATATTCTTGGATCTGAGCCCAGGTAAAGATGTCAAGGCTCATCCAACACAGGATGTAGCACCTAAGTGTTCTCTTTGCCTCCCCTTACCTCTGTGGATGTGAAGGTGCATGGTACCTGAGAGGAAGGCCAGATGATGGGGCAGAGTGTGATGGCCAGAGATGCGAGGATCTCAGAGCACAGATACAGGGCTCCTCTTTCCTACAATGAAGAGATTGCTTTGAGATGGGCAGAAGACACAAGAATGAGTCAAGACAAAGGGGAATTTAGAAAAATGAGACCGTATGAGATTTCCCACCCGATGGCCTCTGTGTTTTCACTGAAAGACGCAGGATTAGCTGCTGAGAGTAAGTAGGTGCAATAGAAGTTTGGGATACATTCCTTTTTTCCTACTAATTCACTGTAGCATTTCTTCAGTGATGCATAAACCTGTGAGGAAGAGCATAAGGAAGGAAAGACATGTCCTGCCAGTCACTTTCACTTTGTGCCTTGCATCTTGAGTAATCCAAGGTGAAGATAGCACTGAAACACCCATGTCACCTCAGGACGCACAGGTTCATCTACCAGCAAAGGACACTGATGAAACACCCCAAATGAAGAAAAGTACTACTGCCTGGCCTGAGTACACTGAAGAGAACCTGTTGTCATTTACAGACAGTTCATCCTGCAAACTTTTTATACAAAGAAAAAGTAATTTACGCAGACATTTGCAAGACTGTAGGCCATTAAATGGTAATGATCAAACTGGATCATCCATAAAAAGCACTTAGCTCAATGCTTGGTGTCTGTCAATAAATTATTAGCTGTGATTTATAAAAACCAAGTGAAGATGACAGAGATGTCCATCACCTCACAACACTGATTCCTTCTGAGAGGCTAAAGAGTCAAATCAAAATCCCCTAAATGCCTATAGTTCTGAAGCCATTTCTGTCTACTCATTCTTATTGCTAACCCTTGTGGTTAGCAATCTCTTCCTTTCTTGGAAATGTGTCCAAGGCATTTGCCCCAGTAAATTAAATAAAACTGAGTCAGTTTTCAGATATAAAAAAAAAAATCTGGCAGCGTCAGAGGCTATGTTGTGTAACTGTAGCTTGGAAGGCGAGGAGTGAAAAGAACAAGCCAGTTACAGGAGGCGATGTGAGATGAACCAAGAGCAGAAAGCCAGATGTTAGCAGGAGATTTATTTCTAGAAAAACCAAAGGAAAAAAGGCACCGCTGAAGCCTTGTTATGTTATATAAGCAGCAATCTCTACTATAAACAAGTGACTTGACAATTACTTTAAATAATTTTCAAGAAGCAAATTAAAGAAATTTTTGTTAGTATTAATAAATAGAATCATCCCCAAGCCCAACAATTCTAAAAGAACACCTATATGGCTGTAGGGGGTGTGAACTTTCTTAGTTGATCCTTTTAATTAGACAAATAAAGAGGGCTATTTATTAGCAAGCGTAGCAAGTACTTCAACACACGCCAAGGCTGTTGATATCCACAATCCAAATAGTTGATGAACAGGGTTCAGGGACAGTTATTTGAGAGCTGTGAGTGGAGCACTGGTTTCCACCCATGAAGCCCATAAAGAGTGCTGAGAAGTTGCCATATAAATGTGATATAAATGTGATTACCCTCTCTTCACTTTTGACAAAATTAAAGGACTTGGCTTAAGAATGGTTAGGATGGCTCTGTGCTCCTTGGAATTCCTCAGGACCTGACTCACTGTCTCTATCTTATTGGTGATTAAATTGAGAGCCAGAGTGTTTTGTAAGCTGGACAAGGCATGGCAGACATAGGGTCTAAGCAGTAAGCACAAAGGTAACTCTCTGAGCCAAAAAGGGGAAACCAGCACCATAGTCTGTGTTTGCTTTTTGGCCTAGCTTTATCATGCCATTCTAAGAAAAAAATGTCTTTGAACTGCAGAAACCTCTGAAGAATGTTGAAACCATTTTCCTAATTGAGTTATGGTGAATCACTGTCAAAATCTAAAAGTTAACTTTGCCTATTACAATGTGGGGAATTTCAATTATGCAAACTAGAGTTTAGAGATACCAGGGGAGGATGTGAGAGTAATTCTCTCCAGATTCAAATAAAATCAATCAAGAAGCAAACTTCTTGGTAACTGCAACACATAATCCATTTAACTCATTTTGGCACTTTATAGGCTTGTGTACTGAAAATCAGGACATGTTACACCCTATCTGAAAAACATGTGGAGCCAAAAGTTAGCAATAGCTGAAATTCAGAACTGCTTTCCATTTCAGATATTTCATATTTTATTTTTACTGACGCAGAAAAAATGGCTTGTGAAATACCTGCTCACTTAATAAATTCATATGTTCTCAGAAGTCATTCCTCCTTAGCAAAGGGTGGAATATTTTGGAAATTTTTGACCAGATTAAATTGTGTTGTTCCCCACTAGAAGATCCTTGAATACCATCTGATTCTTAGGTCTGCCCAAGTTTTAGGCAGATGGAAGTCAGCATTGTTCAGGAACCACAGATTCTAAGTGAGAGCACCCAGCTTTAGCTCCTAACTGGGCATAATATTCTATCTTAAGCTGACTTTTATTATTTACTAAAACAAAGCATGGAACTCACTATAACTAAAACTAGAACTAAAAGTCATTGTTGCCTGGAAACAAGGGAAAATTGAATTCATCAAATACAGACAAAAGTCTAAGCAGAAAGATAATGTAATATGGGCTGTTAAATTTGAAGACAACTAATTTGGATTGTAGCAATGATTCTGGACACCAATGAATGAATTTAGAGGGTTTTAAGTTCTGGTTTTGTTTTTATGCTTTCTACTTTGAGCCTCAATAAACTGAAGCAAAAGTTGTTGAATCAAATTCTAAGTCTAATTCAGAAAGGAAGATAAGTTGAGTCAATATATGCAATATGCTTGTAGATCTTTTTGGTTGGAGATACAATCCAAAAAACCATTCCAATTAGCTCCTATGAGAATAGGCAGTAGGGCTGTACAGTGTGTTCTTTGTGATGGAATTTTGTTGTAATTAATTCATTGTCATTTGCTGAGCTGGAGACTTAGGTTTGATCCTCTTTGGGACTCAGAAAGCTCAGAATTTATCTCATACTCTCAAATGGCAACTTCAAGCTCTTCCTAAATCCCATCAGTTTTTGCCATTGTTGGTTTGTTTAAATGGGTAGTTAGGGACCTTATATCCCTAGAAGATCTACTCGAGTATGTCGGTGATTTAGTAAATCAGGCTTCTCAACAGAAATTCTGAAGTTCTCAGAGATTCTGTATCTATGCGAAAGTGGTGGCTTGTGGGCAATTAATTAGTTCCTCTGTGATAGTGTTTAGGAAACAGCGAGATTTTTGTGAAATTTTTTTAACTAGAATTTTATTATTTAGATTGGTACCCACTTTATTCAATAACTGCAAATGACCTAAAAGTTTGCCACAGCCAAAGTATGCATATTGGTCTATCCTTCAAAAGAAAGTGATTTAAATATTTTTAGAAAAATTTTAAAATGTTCTATCCAAAGACAGTATTGTTGGTATGAGTCTAGGGCTCTCAAGGGGCTCTTCAAATGAACAAAAAAATAATCAAACACTCATATAGCTATCATTTGCTTGGTCAACTTTGTTAAGCAATCTTAGTTCACTGTATCTTGTGAAATAAATAATATTGTGATCATATGATAAACCTCTAGAAAAAATTCCTTCTGCAATGATAACAACATGTACTGTCATCCCAGTTCCTTTCAATGTAATTGGCACATGTAGATACACCACACTCATTTCCTCATAAAGTTACATCCAGTTCTCACTTCTATAAATGTAAAATTAGGCAAGTACACCTACAATGATTTTACTCCAAGCCAGGCCTCATACTAAGTATAGCAAAGTAAGCAAATGGGGATTTTTACTCTTATTTTTCAAAAGCAGAAGTAAGTGGTATTGATTAATTCAGTCTTAATGGTAGAGCAGGAGGCAAGTGTGATAATAAGAGTCTCATAATAATAAAGAGCTGTAAAAGATCTACAAGTGACTTAGTGGAAGGTAATTAGTCAAAGTGACAATTTGGCTAAAATAAATATTTTTAAAAGTAAATATCTCCATTCAATGGTTTCCACATATTAATAACTATGGATTTTTAAGTATTATGTCTACTAGCAAATTTTTTTTTCTGAGATTTAAAGGACATATTTTACATTTTTATACATTTCAGCCTGTTTTTGAAATGTTAATAACAGCAAAAATTTGGAAATAACCTAAATGTTCAACAAGAAAGGTTTGGTTCAATATATTAATGGTACACAAGATGGTTAAGAGCTAAAACTTGAGGGGAAAACAAAGGATCTGAAACCTGGGTCCACCATTTCTTATCTGTATTAGCCGGCTTCAGTAATACATCTCTGTAAGTCACAAAGTCTTCACCAGTAAAATGAAGACAACGGAACCTACCTCATAGGGCTACTGTGGGGTCAAGTAAGAGAACTGGGCAACATAATTGACACGATGACTTAAACATGGTAGATATTCATGTTCAGTTAAATAAATATACAAACTTTATGTATTTATTTATGAGGGCAGCAAGTTATAGCAAAGAAAGAGCAAGATTTAGATCACTCTGAACCTCTTAGAGTTGTATTACATTGATGGTCACCATGTTATAATTATCACCATCATCATCATTATCCTTGTTATTACTATCAATTTTTTAAAAGGCCGTGGCACCCCAGAAGGTATAGATCCTCTGAATGCTAAGATTGTGTTTTTACAGTTGTCTGGTATAGGACAGGCTTCTTGTGTGGAAAAGAGGATTCAGTGTGGTATCAAAAAAATTGATTGTAAGGCTTCATCTCTTACTCTCTCATACCTATACATACACAAACACCATTTTTCTTTAGTAAAGTGTGGAGAATCTTCCGAAAGAAAATAGACACTAATTTGTGGAGAGCCCATTCAGCTCTCACAGGCCTCTAAATACTAAATATCACAAGTGTTAGAATTACTAAGGATAGAGATTACATTAACCAGGAGCAAAACTAAAAAATATGACATTCTGCTTCCATACTTGGAAATATCTATCTTATGATATTATAAAAAGGTCAATTTTGCCAGGTCCTTCGAAGTTTCAAGGAAAGAGTCAGTAAAAATAAATAACGACTCCCTGGAGCCATGATGAAATATTTCCACCTAAAGGAAACAATTTTAAACAGCTCTTCCTTCAAACTTCTCTTAAACCACTTAACAACTCCATTCCAGGGAATCCTCTGAAGTTCCACAGCACAAGACCCAAACTACCCAGGACATGTGCTCTAGCAGGCATGCCTAGGGCCTCCAGATAGATGATTGAAAAATATCATTATTTCAGGTGGACAAGGCCTAGCAGAAATGGAGTTTGCCAGGGTTTCCCGCCTGCCCTCCTCTCCCCCTCAGCAGGGGGAGGGGTGCCAAATGACTCAGCACAGCCCTGCTCCTGCCTCCTTTTTCTTCCCATCTCACACATTATAAGAGACTGGAGCCAAGTTCCTTCACCCAAGGTCGTAATCTCAGATTGGGGAGTGGTAAGTGGATAATGGCAGGCTCTCACAGTGAACTCTCCTCCTAAACTTGGCACATCACAAAGATTTCATCTTGCGTGCAGTCCGATCTAAGCCCTGGCTGCTGGACTGTTGACAAAAAGTTGAATCTAGCCTTAGCAGAGAGCAGTAGATGGATTATCAGTATAGTCTGTGGGCTCCCAATAGTATGTATGCCTCTAGTTTGCTGTCCTTGTCCAAACCACCCAAATCACCAAGTGTTCATTGAGCAATTAATATATACAAGACATTGTGAGAGACGCCTCCAAACCTGGTCAACTATCAGAATCTTCGGAGAGCTTTTTAAAAATGCGGATCCTTCACAATTTTTCTATAAATCTAAAGTTACTCTAAAACACAAAAGATATTTTTTTAAATGCAGATCCTTTGCTTTCACTGAATCAGAAGCTCCCCTGAGGACTACAATATGGTCAGTTAGAGAGCTCAGAAACCACCGTTTAGGAGGCTGCTGAGATAACTAATATTAAGACCCTCACTACTCTTATCCACTACTCTTATAAAGAAAACCCTGCAGTAATGCGAAACTACAACACATTCATAGGTCATCAGATCAATTTTATGGGTCATAACCAGGATATACTATTAAATACAATAGAGAACTTTAAGGTACATTATCATTTTGTGAATCTTTTTTCTGAGACACATATATATGGATATCTATATTTATCTTCATATCTACATCAATATAGATATAGATGGCAATCCGTGTACTGCATCACAATGAAAACATGTATGTTTTACTTTGGGAAAAAGGCTAAAAATGTGAAATTAAATGGTCTAAATTAAATGCTTCCTGCTGAAATTTTAGTGCCTTTCTCTCTCTTGTTTTCTAGTGGAAAGTGAGAAAGAAGCTTACCATCAACCACAAACTCTCCATTATAAAATTATAAATTAATCATTTCTTAGCCTATTTCTCTAACTTGGAAATGTGAAATTTCTTTGCCTTTTTTTCCATAGGCAAATGTCCTTATTCTTTATTAAACTTCCCCCAAATGGGGTTTATTAAATTTTAGTTTTAAAGTGTAAACTGATGGGGGTTTTTTAAATACTATGAAAGGTGTTTAGTGATTCTTTCTTTACAGAGTAAAAAGCAAGAGGAAATAGTTTTGCATCGCAATCAGAGGGACTTCAGCCAGATATAATGAAAAATTTCCTGGTCGCCAGGGAAGTGCAAACTACAATGGGTCAATGGGGTGTGTGATGTGAAATCTCGGACTCTGTAAGTCTGTGGAAACAAAGCAGATTCTTATCTGTCTGGAATTCTTTAGACATAAACTTGCCTGATGGGCGGGGAGTGGATTTCCAGGCCCATAATGCCATTTCTGCCCTTCATCACTGAGACATTCCAAAGAAATATCCAATGCATATCCACAGCCCAATCACATAAACCGGGGAACAATCTCACAGTGTGTCTCAAATGGCACACAAGTGACATCTGGGGAGGGCAGTTGATGATTGTGCAGGTCAATTGGTGCCAGACAGGATAGTTTAACATCCCCACAAGCCTCTTAGCACCTCTCAGTCTCATGAGCTCATCACTAGGACAAGAGAAAGTCGTGTGTTCCTCACAGCATTATGAAGATAAACGAAATACATATGTGAATAGCACCCACATGGGACTTGACAAGCGTAAGAACTCATTAACTTCCTTATCCCTTCCTTTAAAATGTTAGCATCTGAAGAAACAGAAGTTTTTAAGAGCTGAAGTTCATGAAAGTCTCAGCTCTAATTTGCTATCCCATACATAGCTAATGATTTCTGAAACAAGAAGTCTTTATTTATAGGGAGCATGACCTCACCCTGACTAATACTTAATCGTCTTCTTCTTTTGTTTGCTTATACTGGAAGAAAACATTAGCATTTTTTTTCTTCCATACTGTTACCTAATACCTTCTTATTCTTCCTTGCAATAAGATAGTGTTAAAGGCATTTCTGTTCTCCTGAAAAGTGAAAGAAGAGGGAAAAAGTTATGTAACAAAGAAGATTGTATATAAATCATCTGTCCCTGAATGGTAGCATAAATAGTTTATTTTAGTATGTTTTGTATATATCATTTAATATGTTCATTTTAGATATGTTTAGATCATTTAATAATCACCTTCTCTCATTCTTCTCAGAAAATACTGACCAAAATTCAATCTTTTCAATAATCAAAATGGTTTGATGTGTCTGTTACAGAAATGCGATGCTGGATTCTTTCACACCCTGTCAGGAGAATGTGTGCCCTGTGACTGTAACGGCAATTCCAACGAGTGTTTGGATGGCTCTGGATTCTGTGTGGTAAGTCGGGGCACCTATAACACTTCACATACTTCACTGGGCGTTTGCATCTTGGGTGAAGATAAAATATTCTTCTTGGACGTTTGAGCTACATAGGAGCAAACTGCTAATCAAGTGCTTTTTTTCACCTTTCAACTTTTCCTGTGAAACACCTCGTATAAACTACTTCTGGTATTAAGGGGCCACCAAGGCATATGCATGAGTGTGCATGTGCACCCAGAGGCTCCTGCCCCACCACCCTCACCAGCTGGTTGCCTGCTGTAGGCCAGTGGTGGTGAGATTGAAAATAATACACAGAGGAGGAAGCCATACATCCAAATTCCTCTGTCAACGTATGATTTGCCATATGTTTGGCTTCATTCCACATAAACCAGGAGAATGAAACAGTTGTTGCCTTGCCTATTTTAGAAACTAAGATAAACAGGTCTATAGATCAAAATTAGTTTTTAAAACAGAAATTTAAGTTTGAACCAAATAGCTGATGAAAATGAAAGCTTTGGCCTTGTGGTCTTTGCAAGTCTGTGTTTAAGCCCCCAGGATACTTTATTTTTTTCTTAACTGAAATGAATTCTCCAATAGGCTGTTCTTCCTTGAAGCATGATAGAGACTTAGGTGGAAGACTGAGAAGTCTTCCAGCAGAAAAGTGCTCGCTACATACTTAGCATTTTTAATGAATGGAGTGAAAACTTAGTGAAAATGAAAGTTGAAATATTTATCAGAAGTGGCTTCAGTGGAAGTCATAGAGGGCATTTTTAAGGACTTATGCTGAAATAGCATGTTTTCCTTCATGAGATCTATGATACAGCAGAAAAATTCTTCAATCTCCTATCTGGCAGAAAAAGAGGCTTTCCGACACTACAAAAGTATTTTTGCATAAACTATAAAATACATATTTAAATGCACTCAACATTTGCATACTCATCCCTATTAGATAATTTTTATTATAAATGGCCTCTAAGGTGGGTACATGAAAGTGATATTTTATTCACACATTAAGATGTAAACGCAAATGTTTTTATTAATCTTAAACCTTAGAAGTTGCCATTTTTCTAGGGACAAAGAATGAAGTGACAAAACACTAATGCTGCTATCTCTCTGTAGTGTTTATTTAGTCCTGATATTTGTTTTCCCTTCCCCCATCTTCTTAAATAAGCACTACAACCAGGATGTCCTCTGTAGCAGTGTAGGCACATGCAGCTGCCAAAGTCTACCCCTTTCTAATGCTTCCATCTCCGGTTTCCTGTTATTTTAATCCCAGTGACATTTGGGGGGAAAAAAAAATCCCATGGATACACTTGAACTAATAATGTACATCTCTGATGATTTGACCAATTAAAGGCTGTTTGTTATCTGATTTATTAAACTATAAGGCAGTGGAGACTATCAAGCATATCAGCTGCTGATAGGCAGTCAATATTATGAAAGACTAAGATAAATTAAAGAGGGAAAAAGTCCCTCGGGCTAGTGCCTATCAAAAGCATTGACTAAGCCACTCTTTTTTGCAATGACATTGTCAGAATGGGCGCGATCTTGGCTTTATCTCTGACCTAGCGGTGAGCTTATGAGAGGGACAAACATCGTGTGATTCCCTCCATGGTCCTGTAATATAATAGGTTCTAATAAATGTTTAGAGATGGGCTAGAATATAAACATTTACATGCACTCACAGTACAGCTGCCAGCCTTCCTGCAATTACTTCGTTCCAACATAGAAAATTAATACAAAAAGAGCAGCCATTTTATTCATCTTAATGATGGTTCCTCTACCTCATCCTGTCCAGAGAAAAATATCTTTTTTCCCTCACTAATGTAATACATGTTTAGTGTAAGAAAACAAAAATATAGATACATTAGTATAATTGCCATATTAAACAGATTATTTTAATTATAAATGGCCTGAAATACAAAGTAAAAATCACCCACAATCCTAATACCCCAGAGCTACACATATAGATGTATTCTTATCAATTTAATTTAGAAAGAAAAAACATATAACTAGGTACGGTGAGTCACACCTGTAATCCCAGCACTTTGGGAGGCCAAGGCAGGAGGATCACTTGAGTTTAGGAGTTCAAGACCAGCCTGGGCAACATAATGAGATCCCATCTGTACAATAAATAAACAAAAGCAAAAAAGAAAAAAGATCTATTTATCTTTAATTAAATGTAAGTGACAGAGCAGAAAAGGCTTGTGCATGAATATTATAAGAATTTTTTTTTTTACTTAGTTTCAAATATGTTAAGTCCATGGTGTCACACTAGAATAGAACTCATTTTTTTCTGTTTCTTTTGCTGCCCCTATCCCAGCCTACTGATGGAGCAGATCCAGATTTTTCAGCTCCTGCCCTGTGGCTTATTCTCAGCTCTCAGGGAGCCAGGAAGCCAGGGTTCCGATATGAACACTCCTTGTAGCACTGTCATCACCAGTGTTTCAATCAGTTCTTGCAGGTTGTCTGACTTAACTCATTTCTCTCATTTCCCGTAAGCAACCCAAAATAAAAGGCCTTCTTTTATTTCATTTTGTCTTATTTTGCTTTTATTTTGAAGACATATAAGACCTCTGTATCTGCCTTGTCCACCTTCAACTGCTTCTAATTATTCCTCAATTCCAATGTCCAATGTCAGTTTGACCTTACAATTTACAGACTGATTTTAACTACGCTGTTGGTAAAGCTGAACTAACCCTTTCAGCAACAAAATAAACTAGACAACATTATGCTACCATTTTACACACATCAGGCAAGCAAAGAGATTTCTTCTTACTAGTGGAACACTAATCTTTCAAATACGGAATGGTGGCTAAGTGAAAAAAAAAAAAAACAGCTCAGAAATCTAATATGTTTTGAGTGTCTTTCCAATGGGCCACTTTGCATCTTATGAGAACTGGAACACATTGGACAGGATTCTCAGCTGAGCCAGCTAGGTGGGGCCCCAAAGGCCAGAGAACTCTGGTGGCTATCGCTGGCTCTCTAGGAAGGTTCTATAAGGAGCACAAGATAGGAATTGAGGAGAGGAAACAAGTGGAAGCAGATAGATGGCTGGTGGCAGAAATGCCAGTCACAGATAATCCGTATTTCATCCCAGCCCTAGAGGCTAAGTACATAGAAGTCAGAAGGGACTCTAACAAAGGTTAGTTACCATCTAAGGAATGGGTGCTTTGTCATTAGGAGAAAGCCAGGAGCCTAATGACCAGAACTAGAATGAGACAAACCTGACTCGAAGTTCACCACAGGCACAGGGCTCCTCAGTTTCCTTTTGATTAAGAGTTAATTTGTCCATTAATTTAATTCATCCAAATGAACTTCTAGCCTACCATAAGCACAATGAGATGGGAAGTAATCCAATATATTGAAGGCTAATGGGTTTCTTATTAATCTCAGAGCTTAATTAAAACCCTATTCAGGAAAGCAAAGATAGCACATCTCAGTTTCTGCAGACACTAGAATTTTCATAATTTTTGAACTCTATTTTATTACTGTGTAAGGCAGAAATCAACCATGTAAGTCCCTGTAAGACTAAGGATGTGTGATCAATAAACCAGCATATTCATTAGGTGTCCAAGAACAGAAAGAAACTGATTGTAGAGACTTATTGTTCCTGTTTTTCTTGCAATTGGCATCTACAACAAGTGCATAATCCTTTCATGAAAACTTTGACAATTTTTCCATCTGTTGCAAACTTAGAAAAACCTTAAATTTTGGAAAGTGTGGTCAGTTTGGTTCCATGATAACTGAAGTTCTGAAACAAAGTCAGAAAGTTTCATGTCGAAGGAATTCTAAGGTTGGACAACACAGTGGAGTCCCTTATTGCTGTGTGCCCATCAGCATTAGAATATGACAGAAACTGGCCAGGCACAGTGGTTCATGCCTGTAATCCTAGCACTTTGGGAGGCTAAGGCAGCTGGATCACCTGAGATCAGGAGTTGGAGACCAGCCTGGCCAACATGGCAAAACCCTGTCACTATTAAAAATACAAAAATTAGCTGGGCATGGTGCCATGTGCCTGTAATCCCAGCTACTAGGAAGGCTGAGGCAGGGGAATAACTTGAACCCAAGAGGCAGAGGTTGCAGTGAGCCGAGATCTCACCACTGCACTCCAACCTGGGCAACAGAGCAAGATTCTGTCTCAAATAATAATAATAATAATAATAATATGACAAAAGCTGAATGCAGGTAATGAGCTATCTATACATTTATTCATCCTTTCTCTCCCAACCTGAACTTGGTCCTCCCCATTGACTCCCCACCTGAGCTAGTGACAGCATTAATCTGCCAGTCCCCCATGCTTAGGCACACCAAATGCTTCATCGACCTCCTTTTTCTCCTCCCCAACCATCAATTTCACATCATATCCTACCAATTCAAACTAGGTGAGAGCTTGCTCCCATCTATCCCCTCCCACTGCCTTAATTCACAAAACAACCTCCCTGACCACTGACACAGCTTCCCAACCACTCATTGTCCATCCCCTGCTCCAGACTCTCCCTCCTCTACTCTGTCTCCCACACAGCAATGGAGACGTCTCTCAAAAACACAACGCAATCAAGGCATCCCTCTTTCCAGGAGTTTCTACTCTAGCCATACTGAGCACATTGCCACCTAAACCTGCTTTGTTCTTTCACTCTCTCGTGCCTGAACTTGTTCCCCTGTTCTCTACCTAGGATTTCTTGAAGGATAACTTCAAGGCTTAGTTCAAATGTCACCACCTCCATTAAACCTTCTCCAACTTTCTCTGGAAGAGCTAAAAGCTACCTTTCCCTCATCTTTGTCCCATAGCAGGGATGTACTTTCCGCATACCTCAGACATAGCCCTTCACACACCGTAGTATTCTTTGTTTACCTCTCTGTTTCCTTCACAAGTCTGTGAGTTACTCAAATGCGGGAACCAGGTCTTCTTCATTTTAATAACAGATATAGTTCGTTATCTATTATATTGGCTTAATTCAGGTTTGTTAAGTGAATGAATGAATAGGTTACTAAAATAACAAGCTACTCTAAATGCAAAAATCATTAATTTTGTAATTTATGAGATACTTGGGTCACTTCTTTATGGCAGTAAGATGTACTGTCTTATGCTAGAAACTCAGGCTCCAGCTCAACCCTGTGTATAACTAGCAAACAGTGCTGCCAATATTAGGTATTTTTATTTAGGCCTTTGCTTCTCGGAGTGTAATCTAAACCAACTGCATTGATGATATTTGGGAGCTTAGAAATGCAGACCCACAAGATGCAGATATCCTTATTCATAATCTGCATTTTCATCATATCTCCAGGAGATTCATGTGCACATTGAAGTTGGAAAAGTATTTATCTACACAGAGAGCAGTTCACAAACTTTATGACCTCATAAACCTTTACACTGCTAAAGATTATTAAAGATAACAGAGAACTTTTGTTTATGTGGACTATCTGCCAATATTTACTGCATTTGAAATGTAAACTGAACAGTTTCATAATACTTATTCATTTGAAAATAGCAAAAATATACCCATTGCATGGTAAGACAATAGGTTTTTATCAAACACAAATATTTTACAAGTGGAAAATATGTTTAATGACTGGCTTAATAGAAGAAGACAGATTCTGCCTTCTGCTACTGCATCAATCTGTGTGATATCTTGTGTTGTGTAGCCTCTACACAATTTCAGCTTACACATATGAGAAAATGAGACTGCAAAATATAAGAAAAATCTAAGTATTATTTAGAAACAGTTTTGGCCTCTCTGGGCGTCCTTTGAGATCCATAGGTCTAGTCCTGCATAAAGCATGCTGACAAACACTAACCTGATTATTTTGAGCCTTCTTCCTACATTATTCTGGTGCTGTGACCAAGTAGATGAGAGACATCATTTCTCGTGTTGAGGAGACACAGTTGGTGTCCAAATGGCATTTCCAACACTTATCTGCAATTGATTATCTAGAGATAGCTTTCTTAACCACTGGCTAAAAGTTCAGAATGTTAATTTCATTTTTAAGTGGAGTCAGTTTTATTAAAAAATAAACTTTTCCTCCTGTATTAATCCATTTCCACACTGCTATAAAGTCATACCTAACTGCTGTGCCTATGGAGTAGCCATTCTTTGTTCCTACAGTTTGCTAATAAACTTGCTTTCACTCTACTCTTTGGATTAAAAAAAAAAAAAAGACATACCTTAGACTGGGTAATTTATAAAGAAAACAGGTTTAATTGGCTCACTCTTCTGTGGGCTGTACAAGCTTCTGCTTCTGAGGAGGCCTCAGGAAACTTACAATCCTAATGGAAGACAAAAGGGAAGCAGGCACATCTTCACATGGCCTGCAGGGGAGAGAAAGGGAGAGTGAGAGAGCAAAGGGGCAGGTGCTACACAATTTCAAACAACCAGATCTCATGAGAACTCTATCACAAGACAGCACTAGGGGAACAGTGCTAAACCATTAGAAACACCCCCATGATCCAACCACCTCTCACCAGGCCCCACCTCCAACATTGGGGATTACAATTCAACATGAGATTTGGGTGGGGACCCAGAGCCAAACCATATCACCTCCCAATAACATATTTTTTTATTGTTGTTATTTTTATTTTCTGCTTTTTAAAAATTTTTTTATTATACTTAAAGATCTGTGATACATGTACAGAACATACAGGTTTGTTACATAGGTATACACGTGCCATGGTGGTTTGCTGCACCCATCACCCTGTCATCTACATTAAGTATTTCTCCTAATGCTATTCCTCTACAATCTCCCAACCCCCTGCTATCCCTCCCCAACCCACAACCCCTGACAGGCCCCGGTGTGTGATGCTCCCCTCCCTGTGTCCATGTGTTCTCATTGTTCAACAGTCCCTTATGAGTGAGAACATGAGGTGTCTGGTTTTCTGTTCTTGTGTCAGTTTGCTGAGAATGATGGTTTCCAGCTTTATCCATGTCCCTGCAAAGGACATGAACTCATCCTTTTTTATGTCTGCATAGTATTCCATGGTGTATATGTGCTACATTTTCTTTATCCAGTCCATCATTGATGGGCATTTGGGTTGGTTTCAAGTCTTTGCTATTGCGAACAGTGCTGCAATAAACATACATGTGCATGTGTCTTTATAATGGAATAATTTATAATCCTTTGGGTATATACCCAGTAATGGGATTGCTGGGTCAAATGGTATTTCTGTTTCTAGATCCTTGAGGAATCACCACACTGTCTTCCACAATGGTTGAATTAATTTATACTCCCACCAACAGTGTAAGAGCATTCCTATTTCTCCACATCCTCTCTAGCATCTGTTGTCTCCTGATGTTTTAATGATCGCCATTCTAACTGACATGAGATGGTATCTCAATGTGGTTTTGATTTGCATTTATCTAATGACCAGTGATGATGAGCTTTTTGTCATATGTTTGTTGGCTGCATAAATGTCTCCTTTTGTGAAATGTCTGTTCATATCCTTCACCCTCTTCTTGATAGGTTGGTTGCTTTTATCTTGTAAATTTGTTTAAGTTCTTTGTAGATTCTGGATATTAGACCTTTGTCAGTTGGGTAGATTTCAAAAATTTTTTCCCATTCTGTTTGTTGCCGGTTCACTTTAATGATAGTTTCTTTTGCTATTCAGAAGCTCTTAAGGTTAATTAGATTCCATTTTTCTATTTTCGTTTTTGTTGCCATTGCTTTTGGTATTTTACTCATGAAGTCCTTGCCCATGCCTACGTCCTGAATGGTATTGCCTAAGTTTTATTCTAGGGTTTTTATGGTGTTAAGACTTACATTTAAATCTTCAATCCATCTTGAGTTAATTTTTGTATAAAGCATAAGGAAGGGATTCAGTTTCAGCTTTCTGCATATGGCTAGCCAGTTTTCCCAACATCATTTATTAAATAGGGAATCTTTCCTCATTGCTTGTTTTTGTCAGGTTTGTCAAAGATCAGATGGTTGTAGACATGTGGCATTATTTCTGAGGCCTCTGTTTTGTTGTATTGGTCTATATTTCTGTTTTACTACCAGTATCATGCTGTTTTGATTTCTGTAGCCTTGTAGTGTAAGTTGAAGTCAGGTAGCGTGATGCCACCAGCTTTGTATTTTTTTGTTTGTTTGTTTTGTTTTGTTTTTTGCTGAGGATTGCCTTGGCTATGTGGGCTCTTTTTTGGTTTCATATTAAGTTTAAGGTGGTTTTTTCTAGTTCTGTGAGGAAGGTCAGTGGTAGCTTGATGGGGATAGCTTTGAATCTATAAATTACTTTGGGCAGTATGGCCATTTTCATGATATTTTATTCTTTCTAACCATGAGCATGGAATGTTTTCCCATCTGTTTCTATCCTCTCTTACTTCCTTGAGCAGTGGTTTGTAGTTCTCCTTGAAGAGATCCTTTACATCCTTTGTTAGTTGCATTCCCTTTTTCTGTAAGAAACAACATCTACAGAAGAGCTGCTCACCTTCACCAATGCACAAATGTGTACTTGTGAACTAAAAATTTGTTGTTTTAAGCCACTAAATTTCTAGACAGTTTGTGTTAGAGAATTATTGTGGCTATAGCATGTCGTCACTTAATCCTGACTCTTCAACTGTTTTTTATTTTATGTTTTCTGCCATTCACAGCTGAAACTATTTCTAATTAAAACACTGTATACATGTGTATTATCTTTTTAAGAATTAAACTTATTTTGCCTTTTCTTAATTCAGTGGCAGAGGCATCTAAATTACTATAATTCTCACTGGCTTGGCAGGCAAAAAGAGTGTAATAAAAGGGTCATGGCTTCTTTTATTTATGAAAAACACATGATTAGCTTTCACTAACAGCATCTCATCTACTATTTTAGATGATAGTAATCATAGGGTACATCTTTAAACTATTTAGCTTGTTAAAGGTATCCTTCTTAATTTTGTTCTTATAATTGTTTGCTTGAGGAAAATAGTATTGTATACACTTTGCTATTTATGAAATAACTTAAATGAAAGCCATTATATACTCAAAGAAAATGGTATTTAGAGATTTATAGGCTTGGGTTGAAATGCCTTTTACTGGCCAAATAACCTTAGAAGTATTATTAAAACATTCAGAGCCTCACTTGCCTTGTCAGGTAAATAAAAAATATTAATAATTTCTATGCAGTTTTGTGGTGAGGCACAATAATTATCTGATAGCCTTTAATATTAAACAAGTGCTATGGGCAAAGGAAGACTGTTCTGAAACCATTACGTAAATTTCCATGTAATCAAGTTCTTCCTTTGTATTTCCCAAACATTAATAATATGCAAAAGTCACAACAAAGTTCACTTAAATTATCTCTTTATTTCTTGAATATTTTTCTTATACTTTGAAGGTCATGCTTCAAAATTGTTCGTCAATCTTCTTTAACATCCTTGTTTCTTTTTTTTATGGCACTTCCACTCCATCTTTTCTTTACTTCCATTTCCATGTCACAAAGCACAAAAGATCCTCTAAAACTGGATAGAGGCCTTTTGGAAACTATGTGAAGGGAGAAAAAAAAAACTGAACCAAAATCTTGAGAAAAGTAGTAGGAAAGAAAGGTTGTCAATACTTTAATAAATTTCATCCTATACATAGATGTCAACTTTCATGGCATTTCTTCAAAAAATGCCTTATCTAAATTTAATCATGAAGAACCATCTGATAAGTCCAAATCGTAGGGCATTCTATAAAATAACTCATTCAGAAATGTCAAGATCATAAAAGTCAAAGGAAGAATGAGAAATTATTTACAATTGAAGGAAACCGCAGAGACATAAAAGCAAAATGAATGGATGAATCTGAAATGGATTACTTTGCTTTCGTGGATATTATTGACTATATGCAGTCATTTGTTGCTTAACAGGACAACAAGAATGTTCTGAGAAATGCGTCATTAGGTGATTTTGCTCTTATGTAAGTATACAGTATACTTACACAAACCTAATGGTATAGCCTACTGTAAAACTAAGCTATATGGCATAGACCATTGTTTCTAGGCTACAAGCCTGTACAGCATGTTACTGTACTGAATACTATGGGCAACTGTAACACAATGACAAGTATGAATGTATCTAAATGTATCTCCACATGGAAAAGCTACAGAAAAACACACAGTATTATAATCTTATGGGAGTACCAGAGTGTATACAGTCTGTCCTTGACTGAAAATCTGTTAGGCAGCCCAGGAATGTACATGGGCCTCAACATGCATAGCACCCAGTAGATAGTTAAAGCTCAAGAGATGTTAAAGTTATCATTATTTCATTTGATTACTACAACAATTCTTTGAGTTTAAGTAACAAAAAAAGAAAGATAACCATTCATTAGATAATATTATTCACTTAAAAAGGTTGGGTAAAATGCCTAGAATCTTATGAATATAAAAAAAATGAAAACTAATTATAAATGAAGGAGAAAAGAATAAGGAACATATTCTCTATGTGTATACATATACACACAGAGACATACAAATATATGTGCATATGTAAACAAACATTTATGTTTTTATTTCAATATTTGGTTATCCTCTACTATTCCAAATGAAAGACTTTTAGGAATTCCAAATATTCTTTATTTTTTTAATTGAAGTGTTACTTATATAAAGCCATATACAGAAATCTTCAGTGTCCAACTCAATGTACAGCCAAGATGAGATGTACATAAAAACCACTGTGAAATGTTTTCACATAATTGGAAGTAAATCACTCCTCAGCAAATGTAACAGAATGGAAATAATAACAAATAGTCTCTCAGACAACAGTGCAATCAAATTAGAACTCAGGATTAATATACTCACTAAAAACCACACACCTAGATGGAAACT
>CAUYLG010074425.1:0-66505 GCA_963573385.1 Cacajao melanocephalus | reverse complement strand
ATTGTTAAACACAATTATTGGCATAATAGAGGTTTTCAATACCCATTTTTAGACTGCATTCTAGCCTGGGCAGTAGAACAAGAATCCTGTTCTCTCTCCCTCTTTTTCTTCCTCTTTCTTTCTCTCGTACATTCTTTTTTTTTCTTCTTTCACTCTCACTTTCTTTCCTCTCTTTTCCTTTCTTTAAAAAAAAAAAAAAAAAAAGAATGTGAAAGGAAGGCAGGGACCCTAGAAAATTGAAGTGAGGGAATTTTGTGGGTGTGTGCTTTTCCTCTACATTTCTTGAAACTCCTGCTTTGAGAGCCAGTTCCACACAGATTACTACTGTCTCCTTTTTGTGAGGAGGGGGTATCAGTTGAATTTTAGTTTCTTCCCTTATTTTAGATTAAGCCCCCTAATTTGGTGAGAAATCTGGTTAAGTGAAGTTCCTTGAAAGCAGCACACAACTTTTCACTAAAGCTGTGTAGTTGGTAATTAGAATTTTTTATACTTTTATGCTTATAAATACTATATAATATTTTATGTGTTTTATATTTATGTCTTACACATTTAATATGAAATATTTTAACATTTTAGATTTAATATTTTCTATATATGTAAATATATATATTCCACCCTGCAAAACCAGAATCTACACAGTATAATCAAATAAACTTTATATTTACAGGCAAAGGATATAGTACAAGAAGAAAAAGAGAATACAGATGACATTGGGGGGTCCAAGAGACATTCGATACTTAAGTTCCACAATATCCTTATTTGCACACATATAACACACTGCCTTCATTTTCTCCAGCTTATAGATTTGTGTAAGAAATCTTGACTTTGAGAGCTCAAAGTCATTCCCAACAGGGTCTTTATGTCTCTTTGGTCATGTTATCAGCCAGGCTTACTTAATGTAAGTAATGTAAGGCCAGTTGGAAACCATCCTTAAAGAAACTGACCCTGATGGTCACCAGAGTAGTTTCAGACATTAACACATCAGAAGTCCCACTGCTGTTATATTGGCCCAGGAGACAAAACCAAACATTCTGATGACCCCAGAGATTATGACAGCATTTTGTAGTCTAATTAAACCACAGTCTTCATATACCTTTACCACACGTCCTTCCTCCAATTAGGAAGCTAGGTGGGTCAGAAGGAAAAAAATAAAGGCAGAGTATAATGATGTCACCCATCTTTGGCCTCTCATCCAGAGCTGATCCTTCCATGGGCAAGAGATGGTGTGTTAATTATTTTTCCTACTGCAGAGTTTCTTCATGTTGGAATAGTGAATAGGCACACATTTCTCAAAGCTCAAAGTGCAAGTATAAGGATATTCTCTAGTTTCAATCTTAGTGAAATTTTCTTCTGTGAATTCATTACTTTTTTATTTATTTTAGTTTATTCAGGGAGTGGGTAGTGTTTTTTAATGAATTAATATAGGTGTCACCATCTTTCGTGGACATCCAGACAATTTCTTAAAGATGGGAAATGTAAAAAGTCCTCAGGAGAAATTGTGCCTGAACTGTGAGTTTCCAGAAGCTATTGACCATGTTAATGGTGGAGCCCATATGAAGCACTTGCTAAAATCATGTGGTGCTTGAAAGGAAAAGCAGTGTTATAATTCTGTCCTCCAAAAGACTACATAACTATTATCACTCATCATCTCTCCCTGGTCCATTCCACCTGCCATACCCCCATAAAAACCCATAAATGATGATACATACTAGCTTATAATTAACTGTCTACCTAACTGTTCTCTACTAGTCTGAGCCTCTGTACAGAGAAATGTCAGTTTTGTATTCCTGGTTCCTGGCAAAGTACATATAAAATAGTATAAATACAGTAAATATTTGAATTATCATATAACTTGAGTCTAAACTTTAGTATCCTGAATTAAGAACTGGGTTGATCAAATGGTTCTTTGCACATATCAAGGCTTTCAACTATTCCCAACCAGGACTTACCAATTTTGGGCATATTCCTGCCTCTGCCTACCCTGTTCTAATTTGGCACTCTAGAGATAGTTCATGATAAGAAGCAAGCCAAAGATGGAAAAGAGAGCTAGGGCTATGGAGCAATTTACTCTTTAACATTTGGGGGAAGGAAAATGAGGCTTGCCTACAGCAGGGACTGGCTGTCTTCCAGAAATGGTTTGCCAAGGTATTCCCAACCTCCCTTTTTCTTGGATCCTTTTGCATTATAGATAGCCTTGGGAAGGGTGGCACCTTTACCCTATCAGTTACACCTAATCAATTGTAATCATCTGAGAGCCAGAATTATCACTGATAGAGGGGCCTGGGAAAGGAGAAAAGGACGAGGAGAGAGGAAGGCATGCTTATTGCAGAGGGAAAAAAAAACAACGTTTGCCCATGGGCGGTCTTAGCTGTTTAAAATCACTCACGTATTCACCCGGCTCCCTAGGCACATGTATCAACCCATGGATTAAAAAAGGAATAGGACCATTCTTTTGCTTTCTGGAAGGAAAGCACTGACATTTAAGATCTGTGCAGTCTGCCCAGGGGCTTCCCAGTTTGTCCAGGCTTTAGGATATTAGATTATGTGTTTGTGGTCTCAAGTTAGGAAACTGTGTTGAAGAACAAATACGTGCCATATTAGAGGGACTCTTTAGATTTTTAGAATGCTCGCAGTCCTCGCCAACCTGATGTCCTTGGAAGTCCAGTCTGGCTGTAAGGAGATGATGAGGGGTTCTGTGTGTTGGAGGTGATGACCTCATTGCGTCTCAGCCACAGCAGTGCATTATGCAGGAAGGAATTCAATGGAGTCATTTAATACCTTTTCCCATTCCCACAAAAATCTGGAACTGGGTTCTGAACTAGGAAGTCTGGGCTCCCTGAGAATTGAACATCAGTTTAACCACAGGAAGCCTCTAAATTTAGCATTCTACTTACAAAGGGCCAAGAAAAATTCATAAATGTCACAAACATAGGAACTTAGGTACCTAGTCTTCTCTGTCATTTTGTAATAAGAAACTGAGGCCCAGAGGTAAAACATCTCACCTCCGGTCACACAGGGAAGTACATGGCAGGGCAGGGACAGCCACCCAGTTTTCCCAAGTCCAGTGGCCTTTTCATGATGCCCATTGATTTCTGTTACAGCTGGCCCTTTGCCCCTCATCACCAAATCCTAACTCTTTTGACTTTAATTACGTGCAAAATTAGGAAATCTGGCATCAGGAGCTTTGCACAACTTGGAGAGAACTGAGGAGAAGTAGTTAGCATGTTAACATTGCCTCACTTGGTCCTGAAGTGAAGAGCATGCACCAAGCCACACCCCGCTATCTGCATACCCCAAACCTTGAAGTAAAGGGCAGCCAAGGAAGAGAAAGGAAAGAAAAGCAATCCAGCAGAGGGAGCAAGGAGCCATGGTGGCAGAGAAACAGAGGTTCTTTCCAAGGGCCTTCTATTTCTCTAGAATCTCCACACATTCAGTGCTGAGATACATTAAGAAGGGCCCACTGAGGCCATCATTCACCGTACTCTTGAGCTACTTTCATCCTCCAGGCTTCTAGAAGTTGAGAAAGTATGAGCTTCATTATTAACTATATTACAGAAAATGAGACAAGCAGTGTTCTGTCCACTTTCCTGTGTCTGTACCTCCTGCCTATGTAGCAGGAAAGGATCTGAATTAATACTCACCTCAGAGCCCTAAGAGATGTCTGGTGAAAAGTGGTTTTTTATTTTTTGTTTTTTGAGACGGAGTCTCATTGTGTTGTCCAGGCTGGAGTGCAGTGGCACGATCTCAGCTCACTGTTACCTCCGCCTCCTGGGTTCAAGCAATTCTCCTGCCTCAGCCTCCCGAGTAGCTGGGACTACAGGCGCGTGCCACTACGCCCAGCTAAGTTTTGTATTTTTAGTAGAGACGGAGTTTCACCATATTGGCCAGGCTGGTCTTGAACTCTTGACCTTGTGATCCACCTGCCTTGGCCTCCCAAAGTGCTCGGAATATAGGCGTGAGCCACTGCGCCCAACCCGAAAAGTAGTTTTTGAAGAGTCTTGTGACAACCAGCAACTTTGGCAAAGCTGTGTCCTCAAGAGTCTTGTAGATTTCCCCAACTCTACAGAATGCTTTTCTTTCTAATTGCCATAATCTATAATCTTTCTCAAAAATTATAAAACTGTATTTTGTTTCACTTATTTATTTGGGAGTTTGGTAAGAAATGTTTGGGAGGAAATGCTTTTATGGAAAAACTACTCAGATTTCAAACGACCTAGTCTATACTACCAGAAGACAGAGATTCAGGTTAGCTAATTCTCTAATCCTCACATTTTCAGAGATATACCTTGGATTTTTCCAGATTATAGAATTTGAGGACATTTACCAATAGCATCTTCCTCTGAATGTATTTTGGTCCCTTTGCTAAGCTATGGCTTATTTTATAGTCCTCCAGGTGATGATCTGTGACTTCTCTGCCTGCTCATTAGAGAAAGAAATGCTCAGATGCATTCCTAATTCTTACCTCAATGCCAGTGAACTGGAGAAATGCTTGAAAAAGTAATTTCAGATTGTAAAAAATATTGTCTTTTTTTTTTTTTTAATCTAGCAGAAGCTAGAACCCTATTATTATTCTAAGAGTACATTTTCTATTATTCCTATCTAATTCATTTTCTTGGGAGATGAAACTCCATCTTTTTTATTTTTTTTTTTTTTTAGACAGGGTCTCCCTCCGTCACCCAGGATGATGGAGTGCTGTGGCATGATCATGGCCTCTTACGCTCAAGTGATTCTTTCACTTCAGCCTCCTGAGTAGCTGGAACCACAGACACACCACCATGCCCAACGAATTTTTTGTAGAGGCGGGGTTTTGCCATGTTGCCCAGGTTGGTCTCAAAGTCTTGGGCTCAAGCGATTTGCCTACCTCAGCTTCCCAAAGTGTTGGGATTACAGGTGTGAGCCACTGTTTCTGACTCCTTCATTATTATATTTCCTGAAATTGAGATAATTTGGGCCCTTAGAAATTGTCATCACACAATTTTAGAAGCAAATGTAGAAAAATCCATTTTTATTGGCAGCTTTGGGCTGTGCTTCATCCTGGCAAAAATTTAAGAGCAGTGCACTTCGACCTGATTCACATTCCTGCACACCTCAAGCAGCTGGTACAGACTGCCCAAGAAAAAATGAGGAGGAAAGTGCCCCACCAAGGAAAAGGGGTGAGATAGGAGCATAATTCACACACTAAGAACTGGGTTCTAAATTCACTTGAGTTTTCTGGAGCTCTGTTGCCTATAAAACAAGGAAGAATGAATGGTCTTTATGGAGAATGAATGGCAGAATAAGTGATTTGTCAAGCTCATTGAACTATAAGTTCCATTTTTACTGTCATTTATTTATAACAAAGTTCAGATATAAAGACAAATCTGAATAGTAGGCACAGATAAGCCTATAGCAAAAATTCACACATGGTTTGAATGCATTTATTAATCTCTGTGCTTATAAGTATTAATAACAACACTAAAATGATTTGGAGAATTAATGATTAATAACAATGGGAAATAGCCTTCCCATTATTGACAGAGGATGGTGCCATCATGATGATAAATGCCCATCTGAAGGCAAGCTCATAAATATTACTTGACAATATTACTTGATAAATATTTGTTGAAAAACGAAATGTTGTAAAGAAGCAAGGATGGCTGGGCGTGGTGGAGAATGCCTATAGTCCAGGCTACTTGGGAGACTGATGTGGGAGGATTGCTTGAGCCTGGGAAGCAGAGTTTGCAGTGAGCCAGGATTGCACTACTGCAGTCCAGCCTGGGTGACAGAGTGAGACCCTCTCAAAAAAGCAAGGAAAAGGAGGGAGAAAGATAGTTTACTTTGATATGTCATATGATTAAAACAAATGCTCTTGGGTACATGTGTAGATCATGCAGGATTGTTGCATAGGTACATACATGGCAATGTGGTTTGCTGCCTCCATCCCCTCGTCACCTATATCTGGCATTTTTCCCCGTTATCCCTCTTAAACCTCCCCACCCTGCTGCTGTCCCTCCCCTGCCCCTGCAACAGACCCCAGTGTGTGATGCTCCCCTCCCTGTTTGCACATGTACCACAGAACATAAAATACAATAAATAAAAGAATACCCAGAGCAATCCAAAGACACAGTGCAATCCCTGTCAAACTAATGACATTCTTTACAGAAATAGAAAAAAAAAATCTTAAAAACAAAAATGCTCTTTTTTCAAAGACAAGGATTATACTCCTTTGCATTCCAGCTACGCTTGGGTCCATTGTAACTTGGCAACTTTTGCCTTGAAAACAAAAAGAATCCCTGAATATAATCTCCTTCCTTGTAATTTTTTAATAAGATGCCAGTATGGTAATAGGTACATTAGCAAGTAAGTACAGGCACATCTTTATTTTATTATACTTCTCAGATACTGCATTTTTTACAAATTGTAGGTTTGTGGCAACCCTGCATCAAGGAAGTCTGTTGATATCATTTTTTCAATAGCATGTACTCACTTCATGTCTCTGGGTCACATTTTGGTAATTCTTGCAATATTTCACACCGTTTCATTATTATATCTGTTACTAAAACCTGTAGTGAATGATCTTTGATATTACTATTATAATTACTTCGGGGCACCACAAACCACACATATAACATACTTCTTATAAACTTAACAAATGTTGTGTATGTTCTCATTGCTCCAGTCACAACCATTTTTCCGTCTTTCTCCTTCTCAGGCCTCCTTAGTCCCTCAGACACAATATTGAAACTAGACCAATTAATAACCCTAAAATAATGTACAAGTATTCAAGTGAAAGGAAGACTTGCACATCTTTCACTTTAAATCAAAAGCTAAAAATGAATAAGCTTAGTGAGGAAGGTATGTCAAAAGCTGAGACAGGCTGAAAGCTAAACCTCTTATGCCAAACAACCAAATTGTAAATGCAAAGGAAAAGTTTTTGAAGGAAGTTAAAAGTGCTACTTCGGTGAACACATGAATGATAAGAAAGTAAAACAGCCTTATTGCTGAAACAGAGAAACTCTGAGTCGTCTGAATAGAAGATCAAACCAGCCACAAAATTCCCTTAAGCCAAAGCCTAATTCAGAGCAAGGCCCTAAGTCTCTTCAAGTCTGTGAAAGCTAAGAGAGGTGAGGAAACTTCAGAAAAAAAGTTTGAAGCTAGCAGAGTCTGGTTCATGCGTTTTAAGAAAAGAAGCCTTGTCCATCCATAAAAGTGCAAAGTAAAGCAGCAAATGTTGATGTAGAAGCTGCAGTAAGTTATCCAGAAGATCTAGCTAAGATAATTAATGAAGGTGACTACACTAAACAATAGATTTTCTAAAGAGGTGAAACAGCCTTACATTGGAAACAGATGCCATCTCAGACTTAGGTAGCCAGAGAGGAGTATTCAATGTCTCACTTCAAAGCTTCAAAGGACAGGCTTACTCTCTCTTATTAGAGGTTAATGCCGCTGGTGACTTTAACTTGAAATCAATGCTCATTTACCATTCCCCCGAATCATAGGACTTTTCAGAATTATGCTAAATCTACTCTGCCTGTGCTCTACAAATGCAATGACAAAGCCTGAATGACAGCATGTCTATGGGCAGCATGGTTTACTAGATATTTTAAGCCCCCCTTTTTGAGTCTTACTGCTCAGAAAAAAAGACTCTTTAAAAATACTGCTGTTTGGGCTAGGTGCGGTGGCTCACATCTGTAATCCCAGCACTTTCGGAGGCCGAGGCAGGCACATTACCTGAGTTCAAGACAAGCCTGAATAACACGGTGAAACCCCATCTCTACTAAAAATACAAAACTTAGCAGGTCGTAGTGGTGGGCACCTGTAATCCCAGCTACTCGGGAGGCTGAGGCAGAAGAATCCCTTGAACCCAGGAAGTGGAGGTTGCAGTGAGCTGAGATAGTGCCATTGCACTCCAGCCTGGGTGACAGAGCGAGACTCTGTCTCAAAAAAAAAAGTATATATACATAGTATGTATATATACTTTTTAATATATATTTTATATATAAAACATATAAATTATATATATAATATAGAGGTTAATGCAGCTGGTGACTTTAAGTTGAAATCAGTGCTCATTTACCATTCCTGTAATTCCTAGGACTTTTCAGAATTATGCTAAATCTACTCTGCTTGTGCTCTATAAATGGAACAACAAAGCCTGAATGAATTATATACATAAATTATATACATAATTTGTAATTTACATATACATATATAATTATATATAATTTATACATACAATTATATATAATCTATACAAATTATAAAATATATAAATTATAAATATATTCCATAATAAATTAGTATATTTCATAATTATATAAAATAATATATAATATATAATTATATAAACATAATTATATATTCTACATTAATTTATTATATATTATGTAAATATTTAAAATATATTTATATACTTATATATAATTGTATATTTATATATAATTATATATAATTGTATATTTATATATAATTATAATGATTTATATTCTAGAATATATTAATAATATTAATATATATTAATATTTTCATGCCTGTTAACACAACATCTGTTCTGCAGCACATGAATCAAGGAGACATTTACACTTTTAAGTTGTGTTATTTAAGAAATACATTTCGTAAGGCTACAGCTGTCATAGATTGTGATTCCGCTGATGGATCTGGGCAAAGTAAATTAAAAACCTTCTGGAAAGGATTCACCATTCTAGATGCCATTAGGAATATGTGATTCATGGGAGAAGGTCAAAATGTGAGGATTAATAAGTTTGGAAGCTGATTCCATCCCTCATGGATGATTTTAAGGGGTTCAAGACATCATTGGAGGAAGCTCTGCTACAGATAGGGTGGAAATAGCAAGAGAACTAGAATTAGAAGTGGAGCCTGACAATGTAACTGAATTGCTGCAGTCTCATTATAAAAGTTTAACAGATGAAGACTTGCTTCTTATGAATGAATGAAGAAAGTGATTTCTTGAGATGGAATCTACTCTTGTGTAAGTTGCTATGTAGATTATTGAAATGACAGCAAAGGATTTAGAATATTGCATAAATTTTGCTCATACAGCAGCAACGGAGTTTGAGAGGATTGGCTCCAATATCAAAAGAAGTTGTACTGTGGGTAAAACGCTGTCATACAGCATCAGTTGCTACAGAGAAATCTTTCATGAAGAAAACATAAATCAAAGTGGCAAAATTCATTGCTGTCTTATTTTAAGAAATTGCCAGTCACCCCAAACTTCAGTAACCACCACCCTGATCATTCAGCAGCCATCAACATCAAAACAAAAAGATTATGATCATTAACAATTTTTAGCAATAAAATATTTTTAAAATAAAATACATACCTTTTTTAGACATAAAGCTATGGAACACTTAATAGACTACAATAGAGTGTAAATATAACTTTCCTGTGCACTGAGAAACCAGAAATTTTATGTGACTCACTATCACGACAGCCACTCTATTATGGTTGTCTGGAACTGATCCTGTAATATCTCCAAGGTATGTCTGTGCTGTACAGGGGGTGAAGTGTGAGGGGTCGAGATTTTTCATGCCAGAAATTCCATAGCAGCCTACTAGAACTCTGAAAGTATCACTTTTGACTGCAGTGCCAGATTCTGGTGAAGATTTCTTGGACCCTGATTTATATATGAAAAAACACTAAAGATAACAGAAACAGGGCAGAATGTGGCTATAACAAAGCTGGCTTGGTACTTTCTCTGGCTTTTGTGGCCAATATCACTGGACTCCTGTCATATCAAGTTTCATAAAAGAAACTCATACAAAGCATAGCTATTAATTATTTTCAGACTGGCATTTCAAAAAGTGTTAATTTCAATGTGTTAAAAGTTATTTGTTCTTTGTTTTATCCTTTCAGATGTTTTCTGAAAACATTTGTGGCGTGATCTTTAATTTTAACAGTTTTCACTTACCAATTAACACAAAAGTAAGGAAAAGAGCTATAAATACATATTTTATAGAATTTTATATACCAAATAAGCTCCTTTACATAAGAAAAGGAAAATGATATCCATTTTCAGTACCATCATTTAGCCCTAGAGCCCCTCCAGCTAGAAAAATATTTCTTTTAAATGTCTTTATGATTTAAGGTTTCAATAATAACTCATGGATAGGTGAAAGTTTGCTATTTATTTAATCTTAGAAAAACACTGAAAAAAAAAAAGGCAGGGAATGTAGTATGCAGTGTGGAAGAATGGCGCTGGCCACATGTGGTTTTAGCAGCTGCAGAGGAAACTGGCTGAGGTTAAGGTTACATATTTCTGTTCAGTAAGGATATCCATGGTGATAACTCTCATGATGACGGTAGTCATCCTGGTAACCATCCTGGTATCCTTGGTGGTAACTATGGTAACCATAGCCTGCATACTCATCTTCTGGGCAGCGCATCCCCAGTGACTGCTGTATCGCCATTTCCTGTCTCCGAAGTTGCATCGAATCAATTAAATCGTACACAATCACCATGGACCACATTGGGGAAGGATACCAGGATTTGACATTTCCGTCTTTTCCAACTAGAAGCATGGAGAAGTACTCTGGGCTCACTTGAAAATAGTTACGAATGTCTTTCACCAGATGGGCTGGTACATCTTCTCGCTCAACAACAGAGCTCCCTAGAATAACATTGGAATAGTTGTTGTTAGTGGATTAAAGAGTCAGAGCCCATGAAAACATTAAAGTGAGAGGAAATCACTGTGAGAACAGGGAGGACCCATAAGCCTGTTCTCTCTAGTTCAAAATCTAATTAAAGAAGTTTGCTGGGGCTTTTTCTGCTAGAAATTATATGTCCCTGCTGTTCCGCAACATGATTAGTATCAAACTTTGGGGCACATAGTGTGTCTTTTGTAGGAATGTTACAAAATATACAACCAATTCCTTAATTTAATCTTGGTGAGATTAATTTTTCTTTAAAATTTGTCACTAACAAGGATTATAAAGTTTTTAATTCTAAGTTTATTTTCAATTAGCTTAGTTACTTCTGTGTAATTGCAGCTTTCCTTTTGACACACCTTTATAATAAAAATTTATTTCATTGTTAAAAGTAAAAATATCAATTATGTTAAGATCTAGATGTATATTTAAACTATTGTGAATAGTGAAAAGAATAAAGGGGAAAAAGAAAAGGAGCTGATACTTTCACGTCTGCTGTGTCCAGCACTCTGCCAAGTATTTTATACACATTATTTTATTTAAAAAAGCTTGGTCTTGGAAGAAAAGACTGGATTTGCTTTCTGAAACCTTCAGTCCATAGTCATTTTCTTTTTTTTTTTTTTTCTTTTTTTTTTTTTTTTGAGATGGATTCTTGCTCCATAGCCCAGGATGGAGTGCTGCAGTGGTGTGATCTTGGCTCACCACAACCCCTCCCTCCCAGGATCAAGTGATTCTCCTGCCTCAGCCTCCCTCGTAGCTGGGATTACAGGCTCATGCCAGCACACCTGGCTAATTTTTGTATTTTTAGTAGAGATGGGGTTTCACCATGTTGGCCAGGCTGGCCTCGAACTCCTGACCTCAAGTGTTCCACCTGCCTTAGCCTCCCAAAGTGCTGGGATTACAGGCATGAGCCACCATGCCCAGCCTAATAGTCATTTTCTTTCAGCTTCTCTGAGCCTTTTAGTGTATATCCTTATCTGTTGAAAGGGAATCAGTGAGATACTATGTGCCTCATAAAACTATTGTGAGAATTAAATGATATAAAATAGAAGAAAATGCTTTGTAAACTGTAAGGGCCTATATGGACCCCAAAAAGCATTATTTTAGTTAAGAAAAACGGATATCTTTACTGTTACTTTGAATGGTTTTATATTAAAAAATAGTTCCTGTACTCCACACCCCTTCCCCTACGTATCCCATGCACACACGTGCACACATGCACAAATGCATGAGGTGGGAGGAAGATTCAATGAATTTTGTTCACTTAGAGATACACCCCTGCTGGCATATAACGTAATGTAATTTAACTGAACTTAACACTAGTTCATACTGTTTCAAGATAACAACACGTTACCATTAATTGGGAACAGTTCTAACACTCCCCCAACTTCCTCTCCAACGCCTAAAAGCTTCAGAATGGTTATGTGGCGCAGACCTGAGAGAAAAAAGAAAACCATAGACTTAGGGGAAAGGATTAGAAGTCATCTTTTACTTCAAAGCCCTGATATCTGACAATTAAAAATCTCTTAAATGTAAAAAGAATATAGAGCATAACCTGATTGAGAAGAATAATCTATTTTAAATTTTTACCATAAGGAAGTAAATACTTTTTAAAACCTTGAAGAAGAGCAACTGTGATTCTCATTCTACTAAATTACAAAAAAAAAAGATGAAGCCATTGGAACGTTAAAATATCTGAGCTGATCTAAGCTAGTGTTCTGAATTTATAACAGCTTTTATAGATAACTTTCAGGGAGAAGACTACCAATTTGATCAATTTTGATGGTTAAAGAAATTGTTCGCTTCCTTACACAAAACTATGTTGGCTTAAATGATAGGTTTTTAATCACTAAATTAGAGGATTCAAAGAAAAAACATTTAGGCAAGCACAGCTTGCTTTCATAGCCTCTGCTAAAGTTTCAGGACAGGAGGAAAGGTCATGCCTTGGTAGCTTGTTGGAATTCTTTTGAAGATGAAGTGCACATGAAGAGATTCCAGAGAAAGAAAATAGGAGGACAAAGGGACTGTCAAGCCATCATATCAGGCTTTCATAGTTTCAAATAAAATCCCAGCCTAGTCAGGGTAATAACTTGGAACTAATAATAAGGTGGTTGGTGCTGTTTATTGTCCAGGAGAGAAAACTGAACACTGCCGTGGGAGGGCTCTTCTAAGGAGAAGCTAAAATCCAGGCAAAATGCTATTCAAAAAAAATTTTTTTTCACCTTTACCCTTTTACCAGAGAAGTGAAATATTCTGTTCTACATACCAATTAGTCACGTTTTCAAAAGGGAAGATCATGAATTTAATTATTCATTAATTAATACATATGAACATGACTTGTTCACATTTTAGGTATATTACAAAAGGGTTTGCTTTCACCAATATGACATAGGCTCTGTGTGCAGAGATTTAAAAATAAAGTACCACCAAATAGCTGCTGCAAAAGCATTTTTGGAAAATTAACAACCTTGGCTTTATTCATATTTTTCTTGTAAAGGTTCTTAACTGCTGTAAGAACTTCTGTCTTAACTGGCAACATTGGTGCCTATAAATAATTTAAAGTGTGCTTAAGAATACTGGCACAATCAAATCTGTATGTTAATATAAAGTCTTAAATTATTAACCTTGATAATAGGAGTATAAACAAAAATTTCTGAATTTTCTATTGTTTTCACCATTATGAGCTTGGTTTTGGCCTTCCTTTGAGTTATTTCATATCTTAAAATTAAAATGTACTTATAATTTACACATACCGGGTCATAACAAGGACCTTGACTGTGTTAATGCTTTTCAAAACTTACACTTCTCCCCTTTTTAAAAAAAATCAAGCATATTTTCTAACTAGTAGATGATTTTTCCTCCTAGTAGAGCATCAAAATAATGATGATTCATCTATGTTCCATGGAGAATTTTTTAATCTGTTGTCCTTACCTACTTCCCCCTGCCCCTGCCCAGTGAATCTCTCAAAATTCTCCTTCTGCAGAGGCATATCTCCCATGAGATTTCACTTAGACTTCTACTTTTGAAACTGTAGTCATCTCTTGATTCATCAATGAACTTAGTAGTAAGTTCTATTAACTATTCATTTTACTACTGTCTATATATCCAGATCCAAAATGATATTAGCTCTTTTAGGACACTAGAATAAAAATGTTTGGTAAATAAAGCATATATTAGTTTTCAAAATACTGAGTACAAAAAAGACTATGTTTTCCTTTGGCCTGCTTGTCTTAAAAATAAGGTTGTATTTAAGAGATCTTGCTACTTTCTTAGTGCTCAGCTATAGATAAAAATCCTTTTATTGAATATACTTTTTTTGAAAATCCTTTTTTTGAATATACTTTAAGTTCTGGGGTACATGTGCAAAATGTACAAGTTTGTTACATAGGTATACACATGCCATGGTGGTTTGCTGCATCCATTACCCCGTCATCTACATTAGGTATTTCTCCTAATGATAAAAAAAAATTCTTTCACTAGGCCTTCTGAGTTTTGAAGATAAAAATCCTTTTTAAGGGAAGGGCAATATAGTCTGCTTCAATTAATATATTAATTTCCAGAGCCATTCCTATTTTTAAAAAGATATTTAATCTATGGAGTATCCAATGACGGTATGTAAGTAGATATTCAAGTATTACCTAAGTGAATGATAATACCTAAATGAGACAATTAAAACAAAAAAAAAGCAGAAGACAAATAATACAGATCATTAAAAGTAAATCAGAAGATATTTTCAAACACATGAACGAAGAAGAACTGAAGAAGAGAGAATATTGAAGGAAATAAAAAAAGTCCACAGTCGACTAAAGCTCCAGTCTGAAAGCAACGTTATACTCAATATAATAGCGTATGTGTCTGGAAACCTACAGTCTCAACTGGGAATCATTTTGATGATCTAAGGTTCTATGGTCCATTTTAGAATTGACTGGGAGGAGAGTGGTATGGGAAAGCAGTAATGAGGTGGCTTCCCACTCACCAAAATTGCATGCCTGACCACTGAGGGCAGAGAGCTGCTGTGAATAGGCCCAGTCTTCATCGTTAGGAGCAGAAATCACCAGCAACCGCCTCCTCCACCGGAACCTGGAAAAAAGGCAGAAGAACACCATTACTGCTTACTAATTTAAACAACAGAAACCAGTGTAGGAAACCAGAGTGACTTGGGCTATCAGTTTTTTTCTGTGCCCAGAAAAACAAAACAAAACAAAACACTGACCCTTAGAATTGTCCCATAGCTTCTGAAAGCCATGAAACTGCATTACCACACTCCTGTATTTTTTCGTTGTCACTTCAGTCTTTCTGCTTTGCCGTTTGCATGACGTGTCAAGCATGAGTCTGTGGTCACCATGACTAATGAGGTCACTTGGGGAGAGATAAAGCTCTCAGATGCAATGAAGATGGGCCAAAATTGTACATTAAACTGTAGTAACAGAAATGAGAAATTCAGAAGACAACTGAAGATAACTGATCTTAGAAGAGTTCCTGGTAGAGTTTGGAGGGGGTTAAGAAATGAATATATGGATAGGAAATGAGTAGAAAAATAAAACTGAATTTTAAGTAGATTACAGTGACAGAAGAAAAGAAAAATGGGAAAGTGATTTAAAGGTTCAAAGAGCATTCCTGGAAAAACAAAACCCTATGTACCTTCCTCAGTCACCTCAGGTTCTTCCAGAGACAAATGCAATGTCTAAAATGTACCCTATTATTAATAAGAGCCAATGCTAACAAAGTACTTCTATGAAGTGGAATGATATTAAACCCAGAACCATAGGATTTTAGAATATGTAGTAAACTTGGTTTCTGCTTTTACAGTTCCAACACAGTAGAGTAGTAGAAAAGGCTTTTGTCTTTTTGGGTGATGTTGAGCATGTCACTCAATTCACCAAAGTCTCAGTTTTTCCTTACTTCTAAAATCAAAACCAGCAGTATGTTATTCACATGAGTGTTACAAGAATTAAACTCTAAACCTATTAATGCAAGTTATCCACATGATGACATGGATATAGAAGATTATGTCTTAATCTGCAGGCTTCTAGGTGTAGAACTGTATCTATTAACAGACATTGATATTATCCATCACAGCACTGTAAAATAACCTATTCAGTCCTTAGGTTTGTGTATCATTTTATAGCTCACTTTCACCAATGCAATACAGTTCTTCATTAGAGGTCAGTGAGGCTGCAGGTTATTTTCCCCATTATGCAGATAACAAAACAAGGCTTAGAGAAGTGAATATCTTGCCCAACTAGTAAATCTAAGAGACATTACCAAAATACAGACACTTTTCTGACTCCTGTTCCAGTGGTTTCCCTGATCTACCACCCTCAGAGACACTGATACTTTGGCTGGTGCTATCAGGGTCTGCAAGAGGGTATAAAAGAGAGAGGATATGCATCTAAGGGGCAACTGTATACAGTTGTCTCAACTTCCATCTTCACTGGAGTTTGGCTTTTTGCCTTCAGTGCAGGTGACCACAGGGTGTTAGTACATTCACAGAGCTGACAGCCAGTTAATTTTATTCATGGCTTTGCTCCCTGTGCCCCTTCTAGTATCAGGAGTGAACATGAGAGTTTTCAACTACAAAGAAAATGGCATCTTGAGGGAATAGTGGTTTGGGTGAATGAGAGAAAATGATAGTTTGATGAAATATAACCTCTGAATGGATGCCTGTTGCAAGGCTCGCCAAGTATTGCTTGCTGTGACATTACATTCACTTCCTCTGCTTGTTGTTTTTTAAAGGGAAAGAAAAACTAAAATCTCTACTAAGGACAGGGAAAGGAATGTGTTTGGCACAGAGGGGAAGAGAGGAGTCTCTGAGACTGTCCAGGGTTTCTTAGGAAAGGGAACAGTGACTGCTCCGGTACTTCTCCTGCTTCCTTAGGAGGCATGCCAGACCAGCGCTGGCCCCCTAGCCAGCATGCAAACCAGACCAGCCTTCCTGGCCTCACACTGAGCTGTAGGGTGTCCTGGAAGGAGCTATTTTAGGTGAGGTCTATTTTGGTTTGTTTACCTATGTGCATCACTGAATGCAGTCCTGATTGGAGAGGGATGGGATCTCAGACTCTCTGTCCCAGACACAACTAAGAGAAGGTCATTTCCCCTAAGTAATGATTCATCTTCCCACAGACCTTCACATTAAGTTGCAAGATCCCAGCTCATGACACTGAAGGAAATAACTTCCAAAAGATGTAACAAGAGTTGTGAAACTGACCCAGACCCTTAAAGACAAATTGTTTTTCTGTCACTTTAGCTTCCCACTAAATAAAAACTTTACAAGCTATGAATGTGTTTGCTTCTCTTAACTGACGTGTCCGAATTAGTATGCATTTGCCCACTCTTTGGGGCTTCTGTCTCAGGGAAAGGTGATTATACCCTGAACCAAATGAGTGCTGCTTGAAGACTAGACTGGCTTCAGGGTCTGGTCAGCTGAAACTAGCCTGTGTAAACCCACCGACCACAACTCAGCACACTTGAAGGAAAATTCCCATTTGGATACTGGTTTAATCACAGAACTGTAATTTTTCTTTTTTATTTCTCTTTGCCTGGGTTTCAATTCTGCAGTATTTACTAAATCTCTTTCTGTTAACTCTTCCTTTATGGCAAACTTCTCTATAGGACCAGAATAACGGACCCTAGGGACTACTAATAAGTAGCTTTTATTGAGTACTTGCTTTGTACTAGGTCCTGGGCCATCATTACTTTTAGTATTGAATGTACCCTTCACAATAGTCTTAAACAAAAATACACTTATTATTTTCATTTTACAAATGAGAAAACTGAAGCCCAGAGTGGTTAAGTAATTAGCTCAGGGTCACACAGTTAGTAAATGGAGGAACCTAGAATCAAACTCATTTTGTCTTGCTCGTGCCTTTAAGTAGTACAGTATTCCACTTTAATCCTTCAAATCAACTGTAATTATTAGCAGAATGATCTTATGAGTAGTGACCACAAGTCAGGCACAGCCATGGGACATCCAAATTGTAATTATATTTATCTCTGAATATCCATAAAAGATATATATTCCTGTAATGGTAATTAATAATATAAGCATAAAACTCTTACATGAAATGGGAAATACATTTCCATATCTTAGGACCCTGTCTAGTTCAAAAGACTTTAGATGTATAATATTTGTACATTTCTTAAGAATCAAAGAAATATAAAAGCTAAGTAATCAACCTACAGGAGTATTATAAGAGTTTGTGAGTGAAAAAAAATTGAGATAATGTCAGCTTTCCCTTTCAAATTTTGAAACCCATAACATAGTGGTTATAAAAAGACACTCTACCTAGGGATGGTGAGAAGAATCTTTGAGGATGTCTGTGACTGCCAGACTCATGACTGGCTCAAATCTCTGGTTTTAAGTAACATCCATGAACTGTATGATAACTGTCTGCTTTATAGGGTGGGCAACCTGAGTTTACTGGAATAGATCACTAGCCCTGGAAGATTTAGAATTAAGAAGAAAAAGTTTCCAAAGACTCAAAATCATAGTAATATAGTAATAATAATTATATGTATATATATATATGTTTGTATATAGGTATATATATTTATATACACACACACACATATATATATATATAATTTATATTATTGTGAAGCTTAAGAGAATTTGGCCTAATGACAACTTGAAACACTAAATTAGAATGTGTAATTAAGTCATCAGTTTAAATGTGTGGCTAAGTTGAAATCTTACTAAATGTATGCAGTTTTTGGAACATCTAAGAAAACATTAGATTCACTGTATTTGTAAGATTAACTTATTAAACTTACAGATATTTAGATACTCAGAAATATTTTGTTTAACTTCAAATAATTGAAAAAAATTGTATTAAATGTATAATGCCTATGTGAAATGATGAAGTTGATTAATTACTGGATTTATTCAAAGCCTTCTTAAAAGTGATGGCAAAAATTTGCTAGTTTATAAATAGAAAAATAAAATTTAGAAGCCTAATTCAAAAGTTTGGGAACTGAGGTCTTGAATTTGTAACTTGGAATATATTTACCACTGTTAAAATAAAAAATAAACTCTTAGAGAAGTTCTACCTTAAAAAGAAAAAAGAAAAGCATCTAAAGGATAAAAAAAAAAAGCTCTTAGTGTAAATCATTTCTGTTTCTTTCTTTCTTTTCTTTTCTTGTTTTTTGTTTTTTGAGACAGAGTCTCATTCTGTCACCAGGCTGGAGTGCAGTGGCATAATCTCAGCTCACTGCAACCTCCACCTCCCAGGTTCAAGTGATTCTCCTGCCTCAGCCTCCTGAGTAGCTGGGAGTACAGGTGTGCACCACCACATCTAGCTAATTTTTGTATTTTTAGTAGAGATGGGATTTCACCATGTTGGCCAGGATGGTCTCGATCTCTTGACCTCATGATCTGCCCGCCTTGGCCTCCCAAAGCGCTGGGATTACAGGTGTCAGCAACTGCGCCTAGCCATCGTAAATCTTTTCAATTATTGTCATCTAGAGTGATGATCTTGGATCAGAAGTTGGTGTTTTAGTGCCCCCCGAGATAAGCCATTGTTCAGTGAAGCTCAGAGCCCTTTCTCAGTGGAGGGTGGTCCTAAGGCTGAATTGAGTTTTAAGTCCTTATGAAAGTGTGTGCCTTCTATTTCCATTTCAGATACTTGCACTGCATTGAGAATTTGGATGAAGGAAGAGCCCCAGGTTCCTTTCAGGTCCAAAATTCTGTGGTTTTTAAGAGTACCTTCCTTTGCTTCAAATGCTAGGCCTTTAGGTTCAGAACTAATAATAATTCACATTATATTTTCAAAAGGAGCATAAGATAAGAAGGTAGATTTAGGGATTCAGATTATCCCAGGATACTGACTCCTAGAGCTGACACTAGCTCAGTGATGAGAGAAAGTTGCTTAATCTCCATTGGCATCAGTTGTCTCTCCTGAAGCATGACAATAGTCACAGTATTTAGATCATGGGATTCTTGCAAGGGTAAAACTAGGGAATGAAGGTGAAGTGCTTGGCACAGAGATTAGCACACAAAAAGTGATCACATGTGTAATGGCAATGTAAAATGGAGATGGATGGAGATAGAGTTGCTTGGTATCATTATTTTCATTTTATGGGTGAGAGATTTTTCAGGCAGGTTAATTAAAAAGAATAGGGTCAACATAGCTAGTAACTTGCAGACTTAAAAGCTGGAATAATGGTAAATTCTACACTCTTTATATATCATGATATTACATCTTAAAAGACCCAGGCCTCACGAATCTATAGAAATTCAGATTATTGACTTACTAATCATATCTTTCTTAATGTTCTGACTCACATATAGAGAATGTGCTTTTAGAAACATGAATAAAGATTCTGCTTGGAGGCTCAAGCACTAAATGTGCATTATGTGCTTGCTCAGTTTCTGGAGTCCCTTAACCAAACAATATAGTTGGAATGGTGTTTATACTGAGACCTCTGTGAGTTTGTTGTGTATGGATTTCTGCAGCTTTATACTTCCTAGGGCTCCAGAATCTCTGCAGAAGGTTCATCCTACATGTGGGAGGGGAGGAGAAGGGAGAAAAGTGGATTTGTCAGACGTGTTTAAACCAAAGCAACTCCATCTTAAATAGGAGCTGGGTAAAATTAGGCTAAAATCTACTGGGTTGCATTCCTAGACAGTTAAGGCATTCTGAGTCACAGGATGAGACAGGAGGTCAGCACAAAATACAGGTCATAAAGACCTTGCAAATAAAACAGCATGCAGTAAAGGGGCCAGCCAAAAACCACCTAAATAAAAATGGCGATGAGAGTGACTTCTGGTCATCCTTACTGCTACACTCCCACCAGCGCCATGACAGTTTACAAATGCCACGGCAACGTCAGGAAGTTACCCTATATGGTCTATAAAGGAGAGCCATGTATAATCTACCCCTTGTTTAGCATATCATCAAAAAATAACCATAAAAATGGGCAACAAGCAGCCCTCGGGTCTGCTCTGTCTATGGAGTAGCTATTGTTTTATTCCTTTACTTTCTTAATAAACTTGCTTTCACTTTGCACTGTGGATTTGCCCTGAATTCTTTCTTATGCAAGATCCAAGAACCCTCTCTTGGGGTCTGGACTGGGACCCCTGTCCTGTAACAGATTAAGTTGTTTATATGCTCTTCTCTGGCTATGCTCCTCCCCCATGGACACTGGGGTTGCTAGAAGATGGCCTTCAATAAATGACACTGTTGAAAAAAATCATGAAACTGGGTCAAGAGGATTTCTCTTTTTGAGGTCTTAGTGGGGCTTTTGTTGCTTCCTGCAGAGCTGGAAGGAAGCGGAAAATCAAGCACAGTGTGCCAAATCCTGTTTGGAACCAGAAGGGGCCTAATAAATAAATATGTAAAATAAAAATACTACATGCAGAGCTCTCCAGATTTACTGACTGAGTAAATTAACCTCCTTGGAAGGTCAGAATTTTATTCTCTGTACCAACAAAAGAACGGAAAACAGAGAAAAGACCTATCCAGAGCCACCAAATCCATATTGACGCTTGGAGCTGAACCCAGCCAGCCTTGCAACCAGAGCCATTTCAACAGGGCAAGACTAAGCCCAGTGGCCAGACTACTGCAAGATTACTCTCTGTACTGCAAGGTTACTCTCTGTAAACACACATGGGCTCTGTGTTTCTTTGGCATTTTCATGAGCTCACTCAGAACAAATTTGCGCCTTTCTCTTTAGCGACTCCAAAGTTGATGTACCTGGATAGGAAGTTCTCCAGGGACTGCTTTTTGTCCTCCTTGCAAACAATGCCCTCCTTCTTCTGCTTCTCCATATCTTTGATTCGGGACTGGAAAGTATCGATCAGATCAAACACGGACTTCATTGTTATTGGCACCTCATAGTATTGCTGTTTAAGAAAGAATAGAATGCATTTAATGTACAAGTGCATTTCTTCTCTCTATTCAGAGGATAGAGAACTGTGAGAATTCAGGGGAGCTCTAGGGAAATCTTTGAAATCAGAGCCTGGAGGACTCATTGCTTCATAAACGCTCTCCTGCAATAGTACCCTCTGCTGATGTTTTGAGGGTCGGAGTCCATGAAACAACTGCCTCTTTTACAAGGAATTCTTAACTATGCTCCTTTTATTGGAAAGGGTCCATGCCTTCCTCACCATACAAGTCCTAGGTTCACCTCTCTTACCTTTGGGACTAAGCTGGTTCCTATTAACTATACAACTGGAGAAGTGAGAAACACTGTTCCTAACACAGGAAACTAAATGGAATGACATGTTCGAGTGTGTAATCTGAACAATAAGAGTAAATTTCCACCAAGGCCTGTTCTGTGGTCCCAGGGATTGTTTTACTGAGTAAGCATCACTTAATATTAAGTCATGTTTGCTTACATATTCTCAGAAATAAGTTGGGATCCCACTGAAAGACAGTGAAATTCAGGTTTCTGAATCACAGCTGCCTGGATTTACAAAAGCAACCTGCGATGGATTTAGGGGCTGGCTGAGCATAATCAGCGTAAGCTGGAGAGCAGTCTAGACATGGCTTGAACCTCTGTCCTCAGTGGGAATTCAGTAAATCACAGAATGTAAGAGCTGGTTAGGACCTTAGAGATTATTTGGTTCCAGCTCACTCATTAAAGATGGGGCAACACATGTGCAGAGAACTGATGACGCCATCTCTCTAGATCAAGAAAAATACTGCATGTTGGGTCAGCTATTGTAATAGCACAGACAGCATTTTTTCCCCTGAAGATTCTCACACAAGCATGGATGACATTTTCATGAACAGTTTTTATGTTCCCTGTTTCACATGGTTTCAGAATCCTGGAATTTTAAAAGAACATTTTGATAAGTTGTTTTAAAAATTGTTTAGGGAATACGTTAGAGAGGTATTAAGTTAAACTTTAGTAAAGTGTATTTTCAGTGATGTAGTGCCAGTATGTCAGATTGTTAAGACAGTGGGTTCTAGAGCTAGCCTGTGTGGGAATAAAGTTCAACACTAACTGGATGATGACCTTGGGATAGTTACTTAACCATCCTGGGCCTGTTTTTTCCTTTGTGAAAGAAAAATAATACTAGCATTTATCTTAGACATGTGAAATAAGGATTGCAAAGGGTTGAACACAGTGCCAGGCATAAGGAAAGCACTTGATAATGTAACTATTTTTGTTATTGTTATTATTACATGGCATAGTTTTTCATGGTTCAGAACCTTTGTCCATAAGCATAGAAAGAAAGTAGCTGTAAAACCCCAAAGTCTTGTCCACAATGGATCAGGAGGCAAATTTCTAAATCCCTCTGAGATAGGCCTATATTAAGTAAGAGTGGTTTCCTGAAGGCAGAGACCACTCTTCACCTTTTATCTCCAGGACCTGGCACATCATAGCTATTTAACCAGTGTCTTATGAATGTACAATGTTGGTGTTAGAAAAGAATTTAGTCTGAGTCAAGTAGTTGGGCTGTGGGAAGTCACTCCAACTTAGTCTTTTCCAGAAACCACATTTTTGGATGCAAATTCATAGGACAACATGGAAAATTTGGCCCATCTCAGAACCCTCCCATTTATAAAATAATTTATGCTTACTCATACATTGAATGGACTCATTAACAAAACAATTCAGATTTGCTATTCTAAGAAATAGCACTACATTATTCAAAGTAAGAAATTGTACCTTGACTCTCAGATCCACGTCTGTTAGCACCATGAAGAAATCATTGTAGGTCATTCCATACTCTTTCCTCAGCTCCCTGATGAGATGCTGGTCTACCAAGTCTTCATCATCCACTACTCGCATGGGTTTCTCATTATCTTAAGGCAAATAAAATGTGAATAAATATGAGTGTAGTAAGGCAGAAATCATTGGGAAGTGAATGGGTGAAGGCTCTGGGGCTAATCACACCAGCCTTCATTAGTTTTATATAAACTCGCACTGTATTTGAACAAAAGATTTCAGAGTAAATTAATAAATATAAAAACAAACACATGAATAAAGTTTTGAAAGCTACTCTTCTATAGATGATCAAGGCTCCATCTCTGTTCATCCTGTTCATAGCAAACAGGGACAAAGTGAGAGTGGAGACTGCTGAGTTATGCCTAGGAGAAGACTGCCACATCACCCAGGGAGTGAGTCTTCACCCTAACTCATGGGGAGCTAGACTGATCCAGACACTTTTATTAAGTTCTATTTCTATTAAACATAATTCTGAGTCTAAAACCCGTGTCTGTTCCTCGTTTTTAGTATAGAATTACCTTTGGGACCCAGTAAGCATGACATATCTATAGAGAAAAATAGAGTTTCTGTTGAAACCCAGTCACAGGTTCATTTTGGCTCCAAAAGAAGTAAGGTATTCATAATGCAAATTTTGTAAGTGAATATAGTTTCAAGCAGAATGTGACAATTTATGGAAACTTTAAATCGCTATATTTTTTTCAATTATCAGCTCCCCCCAAATAAATCCTTATAATTCAGAATGGTTCCTGAAGGTGTCACTGGGTTAATGGGAAGCATGTAAATCAAGATACCAGTGGCTTTACATAGCAACTTGTATGTCGGGAAAGCATTTTAACATTTTCAAGAACAGAAGAGCTTTATTTACTTCTTCCCTCTCAAGTCACAGTATATCTCTCAACCCTACCAAAAATTTTATCTGTAAAGTAATCCCCTATATTAAAAACAAATGTGAAAAAAATTGAAGTTAGCAAATATGTGATAACAGGAAAATCAGTAATGAGAGCCTGTCACTATTACCAACATCACTACCCAGTGAATAGTACTGTACTACAGTACTATGCCACAGTAAAAGCAACCACAGTTTTGCAGACCAGACGTTATAATTTGAGTACCAGAGACATTGCTCTTCATTAATGAAAGGGGACAATTATAATTTAACTTTTACTTTTGTTTATTTGATTAGGATTGTTGAAAGTGTATAAACAAGCAGCCTTATTTCTCCAAAGCAAATCAAAATGACAGGGCAAAGAATCTGTTTTCCTTCCCAAAGTTGTAACAGTGCTCCATGAAGGTGGTCCAAAGGAACAGGAGCTGAGAGCCTATATGAGAACAAGCACTGTCTGCAACATAAAAAATGATGGGCCTCATGCATAAAAACTATTTTTCAAATGTACATTTTTGTTATTAGCAAAATTTAATTTACAATGATTAGATTCATGTTTTAAAATAGTATTGTTGAGTATAAAAAGCAAGTTGCAAAACAAAATGCATAGTATGACTTTATTCTTGGTTATAAAGAAATAAAAACGAAAGAACATATATTCATATGGAAATACACATAGGAAAAAATCCATAGGAAAAGGTGAAGTGAAAACTTTTATTGTTTACTCTGCATACCTGTTACTCAAATTTTAACGAGGAACATATTTAACTTTGTGAATAGTAATAATAAAAATCATTGAAAAACTACTTTTTCTAAATGCCCTTAACAACTAATGTTCTGATTCTGAAACTTTACAAACCTGATTTTACCTTGTACTTAGGAATTATGAATTCAAATTTTTAATTCCCAACATACATTCATTCTAACTTTTGTTCATTCAATGAAATATTTATCACCAATGTTCAGAGTTGGTTCTGTGCAGAGTAATAGATTCAGAAATTAATAACTCGGACAGAGTTCAAGCTCCTATTTAGAACCAGAATTAGACCATTAGAATCTACTTAATGGATAAAGTTACAAAAACCACTGAATAGCTCAGATGGGAGGAAGTTGGAGATTCCAGCAGATTTTCAATATAGAACCAATTCATCCCCCCTCCCTATACCTATACTCTTTGCCCAATAACTACAGTTTCTTCATATGGGAAATGGGTTGAGCCGTACTGCCTCTTGATTCTGAGCTCATCTATATCACTTGCTTTGACCAGTGGGATATTAGCACAATGACTAGCAGAGGCTAGAAATGGGCCTAGATGGTTAGGGATTATTCTTACTTCTGCCATTGCCATGAGAATATGTCCACACTAGCTTGCTGGGATATCAGTCAAGCCAAGTTACCTTGTTCTCATTTTAACCAAGGCTACCCCCAGTCAGCTGATAGCCCACTGACCCCCCAACATGTGTACAAGCCCAGCCAAGATCAGCAGAACCTCCCACCCAACTTGTAGCTGACTGCAGATACATGAGCAAACCTAACCAAGCCCAGCCCAGATCAGCTGAATCCTAGAAACTTGCCATTAAATGAATGTTTACTGTATGTGCCACTAAGGTTGGTGGTCTTTGCTACCTCGCCTTGTTATGGCAATAGATAACTGAATATAGACATTATCTGCCCCCCCCTCCACGATCACATTATTAAGGTTGAAACGAAGGAAACTGTAGCGGACACTATGGTGTGCTGTCCAGATCCTACCTTCGGAACTAAGGTTGCTGTGAATATAAGCAGCTAAATCTTTAACAATTGATCTGCTGAGAAGACAGCCACCTTTCCCCAAGTGGGACAGCTCACATTCAATGGTTGATGTAGTAGGAGAGGGGAGAGATATAAAAGCTATCCCCTGTGTCTCAAAGTGGACAATTCTGAAGGGCCAACTCTATTGCAGCTCCAATTCTCCCCGTCCAGTCTTGTATCCTTCACTCCTCATAAGTATTGTTTCTGAGAATATACCACATTAACTGCCTGCAGGCAAAACTCAGAGTCTCAGAATCTGTTTCTCAGAGAGTCCAATCTGTCAAGACCCTGAGGTGAGGGGTGACTTGCTCAAGTTCACATTGCAGGTTAATGATAGAGTGAGGTTAGGAGTCAGGTGACATTATCTCACTCCCACCCAGTATTCTGTCCGTTATGCCAAAATGCCTCACACTCAATGATAGGAAGGACCTAGGACCAAGATTTAAAGTAAACTTTGCTTTACTAGTACGTGGCAAGAAAACAGTTTCATAGCCTGTTTTCTTTCAACCAAAATGTTTACTGAAATATTTTAACCAAACATTAAAAATAAAACATTTTGCACTCAGATTACAGGAATATTTACATGTTTGTGCTGAGTAGGAGAATCTGCCAAAGGAAAATAATGAAAGTCTTGATCATCACTGGATCAGACTAGGGAGGGGGCAACTCAACAGCAGGACAGAGTCCACTCTAGGCCAGTATATGTGAAGCCACATCCTGTCTCAGCTCCTGCTCCTGCCACAGGTCCTTCTTGAACTCTGTATTTCGTCTAAATCGGGAATTGGTAAACCAGAGGTTCTCTTTAGTCTGGAAAAGCAACATAGACTTGGCAGGTTCTTGTTAAATTTATCCACGTTCTATTTAAGCTCACTAATCCTTGAAACGATTACAGGGCTTAGAAGGATCAATTCTTTTTTTAAAAAATTATTATTATTATTTTTGAGATGGAGTCTTCCTCTGTCACCCAGGCTGGAGTGTAGTGGTGCAATCTTGGCTCACCGCAACCTCCATCTCTGTGGTTCCAGCGATCCTTCCACCTCAGCCTCTTGAGAAGCTGGGATTACAGGTATGTGCCACCAGGCCCAGCTAATTTTTTTTGTATTTTTAGTAGAGACAGGGTTTCACCGCGTTGGCCAGGCTGGTCTCATATTCTTGACCTCAAGTGATTTGCCCACCTCAGCCTTCCAAAGTGCTGGGATTATAGGCATGAGTTACTATACTCAGCCAAAAGGAAAAGTTCTTTAGGAAACAATCTCTAAACTATCTACATGCTCCTGATCCAGCTAAAATGCTTCATAGATTCAAGCCCATTTGCTAGGATTTGGACCTAAGATTATTGAGGTAAGGGATAGCCAGGGAAGGTGAACTCTGTATGTGCTGATAAGGACTGGCCCTAGAAGTGGGACATGTGCCTAGAGTGCCATCCTTTAAAAATTCCAGCCCCAACATTAGTCAAATTCAGGTGGTACTAAATTTCTTCATGTATTTTTCCTTCTACAACTGATTATAGACAGCAATGACACTGCAGAAAATTCAGCTTCAATTGTAACATATTAAACACCAACTACATGTTAGGCATTATGCTTAAAGCTTCCATCTGTAACTGCTTTCCTTGTGACATGATGGATTCTCCTCCTGCAACCCTCTCTTGTCTAAGTTCAGGCAATTCCACCAATGCCTGGACTACCTGCATTGCTTCAGAAGTTCTCAACCTCCTCTAGCAGTTTTCAAAAGTATGATCCACTATCCACCTTCATCACAATCACCAGGAGTCCTCGTTAAAATTGCAATTTTTTGATCCAGATCAATTGACTCAGAATCACTGGCGGTAAGGCCCAGGAATCTGCATTTAAAAAGTTTGCTGGGTAGTTGTTATGCACTCTAAGGACAAAGAGCTACTGTCCCAGAGGAGAAAATCCAAATCCTTGTCATAGCATACAAGATCATTTACGGCATTATTTAACTTATCTATTAACTCTTCCTCCATACATTATGCTCCAGGCCTCTGTTTTCAGTCTCTAGAAACGTGCCCTCTCTTCTTGGAATGCTAACCCCATGAGTACTCCTTATTGTCTATGCAGCCTGTATTTACCTCACTTGTTCATTCTTCTGTAATTTTGGCATTCTTCTGTAATAATGCTAATCTCCTTGCATTGCAACCAGTTGTTTACATATCTGTCTTTCCCCTAGGTATGAATAACCCAACAATAGGGACTGAGTTTTGGTCATCTTTTATATCTGTTCAGCCTGGCACAGTTCCTAGCATACAACCAGCATTCAGTAAAGATTTGGTAATCATTATACGTCTCCCCTAAGAAGGGTATCATTTGAAAAAGACAGTAGTAAGGTATAGCTAAGGTGAGTGATTCTGGGACTGTGTAGAAAACCCACCATAAAACCTTCACAATTTCCTTTGATCTTGTGAACCCACAACACAGTCTAATGTAATTTGAGAAAACACATTCATATATATTTATTTTCTAAATTTGGTTTTGCATGCATTAGATCTTTTAAATAAAATATATTTGTAAAGCATTTAAAATATAACTGTTCTTTTCAAGAAGTCAGTAGGGGCCAAAAATCTCTTGGTTGTGCTTTAGATAAACCTGGAGAATTTTAGCAGAAGCTAAATTGCTTTTATCCCAAGAACCTTCCCAGGAGTGCTGAGCAGTCCATGGCAGGTTATTTCAGTTACGATAACCTTAACCTCCAGCTTGTGACTTAATTCCTTTTGATTGGAAATAGAAAAAGTTTAAATTACTTTGCAATTGATCTGCTTACTCCTCTTTTACTCTATGAGTGGGTCATTTTCCTGCCCACTACCCTACTGTGAGAGGAATGACCGGATTGAATTTATAGGTGGGACTACCCTGGCCATTCCCGATCACTTTTTTTCTAGAAAGAGCAACTTGTCTTGTTAATAAAGAGTGTGTCCTGTCCAAATGATTTGCTGTTCTACAGATTGACTCCATCAAACCTTAAAGTTATTTAAAATATATTCAAAAAATACATTCAGAAATATTTAGTGACTACACATGGTTTACATATAAAGTTTGAATTTGTCTTGGTATTAGAAATCTTATTTCAGGGGCCGAACTACATTTCTAGCCCTCTCTTTCCCTCTTGTCCTCTATCCAGCATTCTGCTCTAGATCAAACCTAATAGCAAATCAGAATCACCTGAGCAACATTTTAAACTATAGATTCCTGGACCTCATTCCTAAACAAATTAGTCATTATCTTGGAGTAGAAAGGGAAGTCTGAACTTTTTTCCAATTTATATAGAGTACCTATACATTAAGATGAAAAAGATGACAACCCAGTAGAAAAATGGGCAAAGAACACTAAAAAGGAAATATAAATGCTCGCTAAACATGAAAAGGTGTTCAATCATACGCATAAAAAGAGAAATGCAAACCAGCGCTACCCTAAACTGATACCATTTTTCACATATTACATTAGCCAAAAGTTTGATCACACACATTAATTGGAGAGGTTTGGGGAAATAGACACTTTTAAACATTGCTGGTGGATTTGCAACATGATTCAACTTGTATGGAGAGAAATCAGGAAATATCCACTCAAACTACATTTTCTATTTGGTCTAACAATCCTGCTTCTTAGATGTACACACAATTTCACAATTAATAGTAACCTTGTTCATATATCACTCTATGTATGTGTCGTACATGTATAAGAACAAAATATTGAAAAGAGTCCAAGTGTCAACAGACAAAATGTTTAAAGTATGATAGAATCTCACAATTTTTTGACAAGAAATGGGGAATATTGCTATATACTCATAAAAAAAGATCTCCTAGAGATATTTTAAGTGAAAAAAGCAAGATGTGGAATAGTATACATGAAATATGTGCTATATTTTGTATAAAAAGAAAAAATGTATAGGTATTTATTTGTATTTGTCTTAAAAAGCACTAAATGAATAAATAAGGAATTACAAGATTACCTGTGGGGGCAGGGAAATTAAAAAAATATATATTTCTTTGAAAAATTAAAAAACAAAAATGCCTTGATTGAGTCATCACCCTATCAAAAAAAAAAAGCTACTCATTTTTTCAAGGCCCCTCCATTAAATCAACCTACTTTTCAAAATTCTCTGATATTTTCAATACCTTATCTGATGACTACAATTGGAAGAGCAGATCCCTCCACTACATTCTTCAAACACTTGTTGTGTAACATTTGACGTATCAGGCACTTTCCCCCCTTGGAATGTCAGGGATTAGTCTTGACACTGATATACTTGATGTTGGATGCAGCAAGGTCAGTGGACTGAGAAGACTGAGCAGGTTAGGAGACAGGCTCTCTAGTCTGCAGGACACAGAATGATTGATAAGTAAAGATTAAATAAGCAGAGGGGGACACACAGCCAGTGTGTGGAAGTCTGAGCACTCATCCAGCCTCTCCCCCCAGCTCAGTGTTGCAGGGTCTAGAGAAGGCAGCTGCCAGGCACTGTCACTACTGATGAAGGAAGGAGTTGGGGGCAAAGGGTCAATTTTTCAGGACTGCCCCAGAGGCAAAGCAGTATCTTTGAATTGTTGTGGATCCTGATGACTATGAGGCTTCTCCAAAAAAAAAAAAAAAAAATTCTTTTCAATAGGATAAAAGACAGAAAGGGTATTTTAGGCTGATTTGTATACTATCATTCTCATTTAAATTTATCTATCTCTATCTATCTATCTATCTATCTGGAGACAGAATCTCACTCTGTCACCCAAGTTAGAGTGCACTGGCACGATCTCGGCTCACTGCAACCTTCGCCTCCCAGGTTCAAGCAATTCTCCTACCTCAGCCCCCAAAGTAGCTGGAATTACAGGCATGCACCACCACTCCCAGCTAAGTTTTGTACTTTTAGTAGAGATGGGATTTCACCACATTGGCCAGGCTGGTCTCAAACCCCTAGCCTCAAGTGATCCTCCTACCTTGGCCTCCCAAAGTGTTGGGATTACAGGCGTGAGCCACCATGCCAGGCCTATCATTCTCATCTTAAAAATTCACTTATGAAGTCCTTAGATACTAAGAAATCAACATTTTCTCTCTCCTTATTGCCATATTCCACCTCCATGAACTTTGCCACCTCTCTTGATTACCCTCAAACTCTCCTTTCTTTAAAAGAAGCTATCAAAAAACTTCCTTTGCCCTATTAAATGTCATGTGTATTCTAGCTCTTAAAATTTGGTGATAAAATGCCAATGTTAAAATATTTTTCATCTCTAAATATTGCTAAGAAAGAAACATGCTGGCTGTATGTTTCCGCCGACTTCTTTTTTCATTCTGCAATGAAGTGCCTTTAGCCAGCAACTTCTTCCCATCTGACAAACTTTGTTTGTGATCCATTCACTTAACATACACACCCAACATTCCTGTCCTTGACTGACATTTTAAATACCACTAACAAGAAAGAATGACTTTATATGTTAGGCCATTTTAAACCCCACATGCAATATATTCCATGCTGATAAAACCAGATAGGCATTGGAATTTGCTCAAGCATAAATAACTTCCCTTAGATGAAAGCCTAAAATCTTACTTAAGGTAAGTTTCTTGGTGTTTGTAGGTTCATCAGTGGTGTCCAAATAAGTTTAGCAAGATGGCCCAGCTGGTGAGTACAGCCCACACTGTAGTTGGAAGCGTGCCACTGCTTTCAAGGCCCAGAAAAGTCTGGAGTAGTAGGCAGGGCTTGATTTATTTTTAAGGAAAAGTAAGGCCATCTGATAGATTTCCAACTGAAAATCAGTCAAGGCTGGAGTTTGGTTCACTAAGCCCATGGCTCATGCCAATTCTTATTTTCCCATGGCTGACTCCCAGTCTTGGCTGAAAGTGCTACAGCCTTTCCCATAAGGGTAACCTGGGACATGACACAGGGAGAGAGAGGTCTTCCAGGAATTAGATGAGAAACAAAATAAAAGATCCCCCTCCTCCAAATCAGGTCCAGGTCGCCATTCAGTGAGGAAAATGCCCAAATCATAATACCTGATTTCCAATAAGGCAGGAAAAAAAAAAAAAAACCCTCAGCCCTTCTACAGTTCATATTCAATCCAGATGTCTAGAAAACATCAGGATTATGCTAGAAATTTGCCAAGGCAGTACCAGATGCTTATAATGGGACCATGTAGAAGTTGAGGTGGAAAATATGATGATTTTTCCAAACCCCTCTGAAATAAGGAATGAGAACAGTTTGTGAAAGCGTTGGTAGGTAACACGTTTGACACTGGGAACACCTGCTTTGTGAGGGCTTTCATCAGTAGCCAGCACCAGTCTCTGTGATGGATTGAATACTTGCTTCCTTTCTGGACATCTGGAGTGCAATTAAGCTCACTGCCCTCATGGTATTATTTGAAAAATCCAGGAAACAAATGGTTGAATCCTAGTTAACCAATAAATATGTGGCTTTGTAGTATTAGTCTCTTGGCCTTCAGTTTTATCACCAAGAATTGTAATGAAGCCTGATCTGGATGAGCTGTTGTGAGGGTTCGTGTGTCAACATTGTGTAATCAGCATAAAGCAATAACAAGTATTTTGGTTATAGGTGCTCTAGTGACAAGTGTGACTTGATCTAGTGATAAGAATGACTTGATCATTGATCTCCACATGACTACCAGATCAAATGGTGATGCAGACGATGACCACATAACAGTGCCTATTACCTGACCAGTACTTCTGTACACTATCTTATTTAATCCTGTGAAACAGATATGACTGTCTTCTAAACAAAGACTTAGGAGTAGCTTGCCCCAGGTCACACGAGTAAATTGTGACCCTGGATTTAAATCTATCTATCTCCAGAATTTATTTTGTGTCTTTTGTTTGTGTGATCATTATTGTTGTTGTTTTGGTTAAGAAAATTCCTTTTTGCTTTTGCTCCCCCTAAATATACATATAGTGCAGGATAAATGTCCAAAAATGAATCATCCAAATAATTTATGATGGGACATTGGAAAGGATGCCATCTCAGAGGAAGATGGGCTATTTAAAGTAGAGAATGCATAACTGGTACTTTACCCTGAATCAGCTCTAGATATCTGCTGTATAACATTGTACCTATAGTTATCAATACTGTATTATGCACTTAAAATGTATTAAGAGGTAAGATTTCACATTAACTATACTTACCACAATAAAAAATATGATTTAGAAAGTAGACCATATTCAAATCAAGTTGGCATTATCATGACATAATATAACTGATATGTGTTCAATTACACCAGGATCGTATGTCAGAAAAATCTGAGATAATATATTACATGTATTGAAGTTAAATGTTAACATATAATTAGTTATATATTATTAAATATATTTTTATAATAATCTTTCAGGTGCCTTTAGATGAAGTATGTTTTATGGAAACTGCAGAATATGAAAATGGAATATAAAGAATTACTCTAAGGGATTTTTTTTCTAGATAAAACATGAACAACAACAACAAAACAGTAGAAAATGCATATAAGAAAAACAGCTTTTTAAAAAATAAAGCCCTAGAGATGCAATAATTATGAAAAAAACCAGGTAGGTCAGATTTTGGGCTTCTGACTATGAGGCTTAACTAATCACAGTAAGTCTTGCAATGTTCCCATGAGAATGGCAATGAGTTAGATCTCAGCTGCCCAACACTGGGCTGTATGCCTCATGAGTCTCAGATGCACCATTAATATGTAAAATTGTGAAAACCCTAAATTCAGCCAAATTTTTCTACTCTCCAAAAGGACTTGAGTGCAGTTCAGTCTATATTTTCAGTGACTTTTCATTTATCTTAAGAGCTTCTCTCAGCTCTGGTTAATTCCTTCCTCAAGCTTGCCAGAGTCAAGTACTTCCAAGAGTCTGGCAAGTCCCATCCGTGATGAGTCACCTGCAGCAGAGAGTCTGCAGGAAGATCAGATAGGGCTGCTCACAGGCTACTTCTTCAGTAGCCAGAAGAAAATGTCTGACTGCCTCTCTGATTCTCTCCCACACTGTATCACTTCTCCCATTTTCTTTCACCTTACTGACTTTCAGACAATAGAGTGTTTGCATATTTTTCTTTTTAAAGTGTTGAAAACTTAAACCAGAACCATCTTGGAATGGCTATTTAAATAAGCAGGCAAACTGACCTGTGTTACCACAACCAAAGAGCCTTCTGAACATCTGCATTTTCTTTTGGGTCCTTGGGTCCCCCATGTACCTCTCCTATAAAGCTTGTCCCACCTTAGATATGAGAAAAACAATAATATAATGAAAATGTTTAAGAGAACCTAGCTGAAAGTGGTCGATTTTCATGGTGCTGTTGTTGACAGGGCCGAAGATGGTGATCACAGAGATTTTCCTGGTGGCCATCTTGCAGAAACTTTCCAGATATTCATCACGTTGTTGCACATACATATTGTTCTCAGCCTTGGGAGCAGTGATCAGCTGGAGGTGGGTGAAGACAAACAAATACTAATTTATAGTGATAGTTTCACACTGGGGCAAAACCCAAAGAGATGATTTGGAAGAGAAGGCTTGTAGTGACTGCATCTAAACTACAGATATTCTGCTGAACACTTAGCATAATTAGGGCCAAAAAGGGCCATTTGGAAAGGCCTCCTTTTGTCTCCAAGATAGCTTAGAGTTTTCTATTCACTTCCATTATTTACCTTCATTACTAGTCTCCATGTGTCTCGGTTTTCTCATTTGTGAACTCTGCACAGGAATACTTATTTTGCAAGGCTGTTGTGAACATTACATGAATACTTGGCATGCAGTAATTGTTCAATAAATATTATCTTTCTTCCTCAATTTTGATCTTCATTATTCTCATTGGCCGATTAGATATTGGTTAATTCAGTGGTTACCACTGTTATTCACATTTCACAGAGCTAAGAGAGTTTCATAGTCAGGCCCCGGGCACTGCGAAACATTCTAAGATTTAGAACTTTTAGAAAACCTTGCAGAAAGGTTTTATGATGACTTTTAGGCCTATGTTTTGTCACATATAATATATTCATTGTCACACTAGGCCTGCACAGAGTTAGTGGTGTTTGTCTTTTGATATTGCAGTTTTCCAACAGGATGTTTTTTTTACTTTAAGTTTAGCCTCCTCTGTAGTTCAGACCTGGTATTTTTCACCTGGCCATCTGTCTTTCATCCTCACTCTGTGACCCCTGTCTTCTGGGAAAAAAAGAAGAAAGACAAAGCAATCAAGACATACTTTAGTCATCAATGATCTGAGAAAATGTACTTTATTTTGGATACAGTGAGGATAACCCTATTTTAAAGAGGTTCTCTTGAATCTTTTCTCTGAGAATGTCTAATTGTTTTTATCTAACCTAATACAAAAGCTTCTCTACTCTCTTGATTATTTTAGTTGCCCTTCTCCGAGCCTTCTCCAATTTTACCAGGTCTTCTTGAGCTTAACCTGGAACTGTGTTTCACACTCCACAAGCTAGTGGGTACAGGGCTGCTCACCTTGGAGGTAGGAGGATGTGAAATTTTATTCCGATGATGACCAGGTCTTTGTTGAGATCCTTGATCCCACATAGTTCACCAGGCTGATGTCTGCAATGAACACTATTTGGCCTCTGTTGCGTCATCACTAAGCTCAGAGGCAAAACTCCATAAATTATTTCTCTGTAAACAACTTCTTGCATTTGACTAAATACAAATTTATCAGCCAATTTTCTTGCATTTGACTAAATTCAAATTTATCAACCAATTTTCTATGTATCCACCTAACCTTATAAACTATTTCTGAAGTTTATAACTATTAGCTTGGCATTTTTCAGAGAGCAAGTCACCAGACCGTGTACTTCTTCCAAATATTTTATCAAAAATGGTTAATAAATCTGGTCTCAGCTTGATCCTGCTGTTTATTTTTCTCCATCAGAAACGTCTGTATCACTGCCTGCAGGCTTTCCCTTCTAAGAATTCTCTCCACATGACAAAATACTCTTCCTCAAGGAAATTAAATGTGTTCAATCGCCTTTCAATGGAACATTAACAAAGGTTTTTCTGGGATGAAGTTTTTGTTTTGTTTTGTTTTTCAGATCATAATTAATTTTAAATTGACATGCTCTAGTTTATTTTTCATGTGTTTCTATGCCTGTTCATATGGACATTCTGGGTAGGAAATGTTTGTTTTAGGAACATAATTTCCCATGGGGAAAAATAAAATTTCTCCAGATTTATTCATCGATTCACATTGAGCCTTAAAACAAGATTTAAGGCAGCTATAAAAAGATGTGGTGATGGTATTTTTAGTTGCTTGGTTTGTTTTTAATTAGTTTTATGGCATCTGTAAATATTTCTTCAGATTTTGATGGGACCCCAGATTCCTAAGTTTTATTTTAAGTCAGTATATTTTAGGTATTTTTTTCTGACTGTTCTGTGCTCAAAAACACAGTATTCTGCAATAAATAAAATGAATGTTTAAGTAAAAACACAGCATGGTAAAAACAAAGGTAACAGAAAGCGACTTAATGTTAATGGTTTTGGATTCCCTGTTCTAAATTAAGGATAACCCCATATTTAGAATATATTTAGAGGAGTTTCTAGGGCAAAGCTGCTGAGATGTCAGATGACAGAAAATTACCTGTTTCTGTAGCTTCAGATTCATACATAGATTCCATTTCATTCATCTCATACTTTGCCTTACAATCCACGGACAGAGCATGGTATGATAGGATTTTAAGAGTCCTCAACCCTCCTCTAGTCTTCTCCCCCTGTGTATATTAGGAATTTCAGACAGTATGTAATCACATAGAACCTTATCCTCCCCTGTGTGGTAGGTTCTCCCACATAGCTCTATACATAGTGGCGTGAGGCCATGGATACCCAGTGGGAATCTCACTTAAATAAATAAGAGCTTCTGATGTTTATTTTCACTTCAGACCTTTTGCCCAAGAATGCCTTTAACCACCGGTGAGGTGACGTTCATTTTGCAGGACTCACTTTCTAACTTCCGGCCCTCCACGTTCTGGCCCCGGGCTCTCTTTTGATAATGTCCTCTTTTACCTCCCTTACCTCACCTCTTTACCCACTAGAGCCAGACCAGTCTAAATTAGGAAATGAAAGGAATCTTGGACAGAGAGACACAGAGAAAGAATAATTGCAGTCAAAGGCAGGGGGCTGTCATTTCAGTCCTAGTTCAACCCCGGGTATGCTTGTAGCCTGAATAAACCACTTAATCTTCTGAACCTCAGCTTTGTCATTGTTAAAATGAAACAACTTTCCTTCCAACCTCATCATGTTGTGAGAACTGAGCAAAAGTAAATATATCTGTATATCTTTATAGGTACATAAAATATACTTATTACAGATTTATTTATTCCCAATAAATAAAAAATGTGTCCCCCAAGCACCTACAGGTATGTCGCCTCTGAACAATTCACCCACAATCCTTCCTCTGTCTTCGCCCATGTCACCCTCCTACCTTGGACACCTGCCCCCTCCCTTCCTGAAATCTGAATCTTACTTTCAATGCATCATCTTCCTTAAAGTCTTTTCTAGCATGCAGGGATCACTTCCTCCTTTTAATTATTGTTTTTATTGTCTGCCCCACCCACCTGGAATTTAAATATTTCCTTCATTTACCATATAACTGTCACATCTCCCCAGGCAGAATGTAAGCTGCGCAGACAGTATTACTGTCCTGCAGATGGCAGAGGCGTAAATGCTGGCCCAAACTCCTCAGGTTACGTAGATCACCCCAGTCAGAGGAGAGGAGAGGGACTCAGGAACAAAGAGTTCCCGTGGTTATGAATGTCTAGATGCAGGCTACAACTTTCCAGTTGGTAAAGACACTTTCCCTTGCATTTAATCTGCTCCTCAAGTTTGCAACAGAGAAAATAAAGAAGGCTGACCATCTGAACCCATTTCAGGGACTCTTTCCCTGTGTTTTGACATCTCCATCCCATTCACCTTCTAGTTTGGCAGTATTTCAGACAGTGTTTAAAATGGAAACGATTTCCAGTCTCCTTTCCCCAAAAAGAGCATCTTAGAACTCCTCAGTAAACATTATTTTCTGTCACTTGGCCTCTTTCCAGTTTGATGGCAATAAATCAGGGCATGTATCATGAATTTAAAGCTGTGTTGTATTTCTTTTTCATGCTTCTGTTCCAACTGGTGTGTTGGCTCAATGAGCCTCAGAGGATAAGGAAGCCTGTTTGTATAAGTACAGAGAGCAAACAGCAATGGAAAAAAGCTAGAGGGAAGATATTTTAAGTCTCAGATTATTCAAAATACTGTGTCAGGCTCAAAACACTAGACTTTTTTTTAACAGGATTCTGAAAAATAACTTTCAAGCTAGTAGTCTGCCTTAATACAACAGGAAACCTCAAATCCTTTCCTAAAATTAAACCAAATAAGTAGATTGTTGCCCCAATACACAGATGTCTGAAGTAAGCTTGAATATATTAACCCACTTGAATTACAGAAGATTCAGTCACCAAAGAATGTTTAAAATTGCACTTGAATTCATGCAATTCAGCATTTGAGGTCCCTTGTTAACTGACAAGTGAATAGATCTCAGAGCACAGAATGATGGCTTGTCAGCTCTTCCACATAGTCCAATGTTTTGGTGATAAACAGCTTACCTATACTCTCACTATCATCAGCCCCAAACTGACACCAAGCAGGTTGAAGGATTAGGTTAACTGGAATCCAATCTATTGTTTTTGACTGAATGCCTGGAAAGCCAAAGAACTGAGTGCAGAGAACTCTCCGTGTATTAAAGGCAGAAACTCTGCTTTTGTGCTTAGCAATCCCTTGCTACTTATCTGGGTGACTCAAAGTTGAAAATAAATTTTAAAATTTCTTTGTTTTCATATTTATTAATTTTGAAAATTCATATTTATTAACTAGCAAGATTATTCCTCAGCTTCCCCTTCACTTCATGGCGTATTCCACAGGGAGCTCATACCCACAAGAATGCAGAAAGGGAGATGGGCCTGAATTTGAGCTTTCAACTCAAACAGACCTGAGTTCTAAATCTGACTTCACTGCATATTAGCTATATATTTTGGGTAACTTCAGCTTCTGTTTTCTCATGTGTAGAAAGGGGTTAATAAATCATTCCTTGAGGGATTTTTGTGAGAATTAAACCACACAGTCTCGGCAAAGTACCTTGCAGGCCATGCCCTTCTTTGTCCACAGGTTTAGAAGCAGGAGGTTTAAAAGAGTGAACACTAGTCTAAAAATAGGACACTTGGCTCCACTGGCAGCTCCTGTGACGGCCTCTAGGAAGCAATCCATCCAACTGTGACCTACACCATTGCTGCCAGTGTTTCTCTAAGTAATTGTTAAGCAGCAGTTATGCGATATGCCCACATCTAAAGAATGGTATAAATAAAGACAAAGCACTAAGGGTTTACAATAAATGATAGTTAGGTACCAGGTTACTGAAAAGCTGAAAAGATGAGCTGAAAGTCCTGCACAATTTCTTGGAAAGTAAACCTTCTTTCAGTTAGAGCATACTGGTTAAGTTAAGGCCAGTTGGAGGTAGTTGTTCTCAGCCATTCTTAAACAGCTTGAGAGTGCTAAACCTTAATGAACAGTAGTTGAATCACTGAGCTTCCTGAGTAACAACAGCCAAGTTTGATGGGAATGAGTGGAAAAGGAGAAATGGCACCAACAATGTTTTTCACCCATTGGTCTCCTCTCTGGTGAAAAATTCTTTTTTCTCCATCTCTTGCTTTTGTATCATGTTTATTTCATCTGATCTTTTCTAATCCATTCTTACTTTAGACATCATTAGCTCTTCAGAAGACACATTTCTGATCTGATCATCAGCTGGGTGCACATAGGATCAAAGCCTGAAAAGCCTTGTGTTAGTGCTTTCTTTCTAATAACAAACCTGGTTCTCTCACTAGCCCAAAGAACCAACACTGCCAGGAGCAATTCCAGCTGGTTTCTGTTTTGCCTCACATGACATCAGCAGAAACTGTCATTTGAGTTTCATTTGCTACAAATTTATAACCAAGGTTACTGTTAAAAGCAGAAAGGGCCCAGCTGGGCTTTCAGATCCCTGACTAAGGGAGTGGTGAGAAGCAGGGAGAAATGAAAAGCATGACTCATATCAGGGATACACTATGAAAACCCCTTTCTTTTGATTCACAAGCTAGACGCAATGGGAAATATTTGCCAGACCGGTGCACAATTACAATCCTGACATTTTACCCACAATTTTTTTTAAACCTGATCATGAGGAACACTTTGCCTGCCCTGTTGTCTAAATGAACAGAGTTTGGTGATGTACTTTGGTGGGCTGGGCAAAGTTGTAGGTACTCAGCATTGGAGCAAACCACTAATGCTTTCCCATGCTCCAAAAAGAGCAGTTTGCCCCCACGGGCTCCCTAACAGACATTGAAGTATCAGGTAGAGTTTTACTCTGAAATCTGATTTCTTTTTAGTTCTAATGGGAACATTCCCATTTAAATTTATGTACTCTGAGAATATCCAAGCAGCTGTTAAACTACTCTAACAGCCTATCACCTGATAACCTAAGTTTATATAGACACTTTAAGGCTCTGATTAGATATTACACCAATATACATAAAATATAACAAAACACACACAGGCACACACACAAATCCTTAGAATCAACCAGATCTAGGTTTTGCTCTAATACGTAGATGAACTATCTATGTTAACAGCTAAGAGAATTTGGGATATGCTTCACTCATGATAAATATCACAAGGAACTTTGCTCTGAGTAATATTCCAAATGCACATTTAAACTTTCTGAAACCACTTACGATAAATGGGCACAAGAGTCCCTCTGTCCAGATCATTAACCCAAATTTAGCCTAACTTGGAAAACCTACAAGATCTTCTAAGAAATGCCTTGAGAAAAGAGTGCCTGTCTCTTTTGGTGGGGGGAATGCAGGGTGTGCAGTCACCTTGTAGGGGTGGGTTCATTCAGGAGGATGGGTGCTGCCCTCAATGGCATGAGTTGATTCTCTCACCCAAGCATCTGAGAAAAATCATTCTGACTCACATTACCCAACATCAATTTACTGATCTTTTACTCAGAATTAATGGTAACGATATCCTTTTCCTCCTTGACAGCCTGGATTAAAAAGCTAGCCTTGAGAAGGCAGGGGTAGAAATTTTGGATGGGCACTAAAAGAGGGAAAGAGAAGACATGAAGAGGAGGAGTCATTTGCACATCACTGTTAAAAACTGCCCTTATATGTAGGATGGGCTCATTCCTGCCCAAAGCCCTCATTTAGTGGTGGCACGTGATGATCAAAGAGAGGGTTGCTGAGATAAATCTGTGACTTATTCAATACGAGTGGCACTCAGAACCTCAGACTGAGGGCAAGTAGGAATGGCTTGTCTCCTTTTTCACACACAGGTGCACAGGCACATGCACATACTCATTTTACAGTGACCCGGAGAAACTGACATCTAGATTTCAAATTCAGGTGTATCTCTAGAGTACTGGAAATCAAAGCAATCAACCCAGTTCCCCACATTCCACTCTGGCTCTTCCTAGCAGTTGGATAGGGATGGAAGAGGTAGCTTTTAAGGGGAGAAGATTTCTGCCTGCTAATTTTAAAAGGACCCATGAGGGTCATACCAACAAGGACTCTTCCCTACTGTCAGTCATACCCACTACCCACCCAGGCTGTCTTACTTTCCTCATTGAGCCCTCCGATGTTGATACAGACCTAATTAGAGAAAGGGGACCTCTGCTGTTGTCTCACAGACATGATCCTAGTTCCTAAGTCAGACAGAGAGAAATGCTTTAACTAAGATGTGACTGAAGTCAGTGCACTCTCTTTTAGGGATTTCATCATTCTTTTCATCCTTTGGACTTGGTAAAAGGGACCTGTGTCCAGAAATATCCCTCAGAAGAGAGTGGTAGAAATGAAGGAAGAAGTTGATTACAGATGCTCCCCTGGGCTCATGTCTAGGGTCCCCCAACCATTGACACTGTACCACAGGACCATGAGTTGTGTGAGCAGAACTTCATAGGGCACTAACCCTGAAGGAGCTACTGGCATGCTGCCCTCTTCTGCCAGACTTCTGATCTTAACACAGTATAGGTTCAGCCACAGTCCGGCATCTAGCAACATGATTTCTATAAAACCAACAAGACAGACGTTAACATGCCCTGCCTCAGCCCATAGAACAATGCCAAGGAGAAAGCTACTTACAAGGAGCCTTCGCTTGCCTTCAAAGGACCCCAGCAGGCCGGCCACTGACTTCCTGGGACTCTGTGTGAGGTGTTTGGTGCTGGGTTTCTGATAGCCGTCCTGTTCTGTTTTACCTCCTTTTTTCTTCTTGCTCTTCTCTTTCTCGTGCTTGCTCTTTTTCTCAGACTTCTTCATTTGCTTTTCACTCTTAAGTAACTTGTCTGGGTTCTCATTCTTCAACTTTTTTTTCTTCTCCTTCTCGGGTTTCTCAAGCTTTTCATGCTTTTTAGACTCCTTTGCTTTTTTAAGGGGAACGTTCCCCACCTGCAGCTCCTCCTCCAGCTGAGAGGCAGTAGGCCGGCTGAGGTCATACTTGTCCTCATACTCATTACTAAGAATTTTGTCCTGGGCCTTCTTTTTGGGAAGTTTCTCCTTTGCTGGCTTGGGAGGACCTGGCACCACATTTGGGTCTCGGTGGCCATGTTCCCGCCTGTCCATGCGGTTGTCTCGGAAACGGCCTGGGCCAGCAGCCCTTGTGCTGGGCCCTGAGACGCTGGTGGGAGGGGCATCTGTGAAGCTCTCCAAGCTGGTGGCCTTGCTGGGCCTCCTGGTGGTCTGTGGCCTCTCCTGGTGCTGATCCTTCCGGGGTAGAGGGTAAAGATTCTCTGAGACTGAGGGTCCCCTGGCAGTGATCACCTCAGTGGTTGTGGGGGGCCTGTGGGAGGGTGAGGGGGTCCAGGGCCTCTGCGTGGTGGGAAAGGCAGTGGTGGTCACAGGTCTTGCAGCATCTGTTACCACCCGGGACGTGGACCGAGTTGCTGTTGTGGCTGGAGCAGGAGGAAGGGTGGTAGCCCTAGGGGTTGGGAGAGGGGGGTGCAAAGCCACTGTAGTGGTGGCCAGTTTTCTCAGGACCTTCACCCGACTCTCTCTGGTTGGTGGGACCTGTGCTCTCCTTGGGTCCTCTTTCCTCTTCTCACTGCCCAGGCTTTGCCTTCCTGCTCCACCGTCATTCCCCTCCTCCACCACCTGGCCCTCTACACCAGCTGCCTTACATTTCTGGACAAAGCCCTTCTGCCTGATCTTCTCGATCCTGCGGATGGGACCCTGGTCAATGACCTCGTACATGGCTTCCAGCCTGACGGGGTAAGGGTAGCGCTCCTCCACCTGCAGTGTCTTTTTCAGCAGCACCATGCCAAACTTGCCCTTCTCCAGCTTCAGAAAGCTCATCAGCTTAGGGATGAGGCTGTGGTCCAGAGGCTGCTCCAGGATCTGGCCCTCGCTGGTGATCCTTCTCACCTTGCCTCCTTCCTCACCTGCCTGGTGGAAGAGCACAATCTGCTGGATGTGCCTCTCCGCCAGCTCGCAGTACACATCGTCCTTCAGCAGGCTCATCATGAGGCGGTAGTAGCCTTCCGAGGCATGAGGGGCTGAGATGACCCATACTCTGTTCTTCCCTGCAAAGCTGGCAAGGATATTGGGAGAGCTGGACCCCGAAGGGAAACGCAACATTCTTGACCGAGCTGAAGACCCCTCATCTCTGATCATCTCACGAGGAGAGCTCCTGGCTGCTGGTCTTTGTTCAGGTCTCATGGGGGCCCCATTGATGTCCAAGCGGGCTGGCAGCTCTGTTGGGCGAGCTAGTCTCAACACTGGAACACTCCTCCTTCTCTGGAGAGGCTGAAGGTTTGGTTCTTCCATAGTGGATCTCTCAATTCCCCGAGACCTCCCAGTGTGCCTCAGAAACCGAGCTGGCCTACTGCTGTCCCGGGAAACCAAAGGCACTTTCCGCCCTCCATGGCTGTCTCTAATCGTGGCATGGGGGTGGGGTTCTGAGCCACACACTAGCCACATAGCCAACAGCATGGTGAAGCGGGGTCCCATTCTCCACATCATTGTGTAATCCACTTTGTGATGCACTGAGGTCATAAGACAAAGGGGAAGGGGAAATAAAGAAAGAAAATCATTTAACTGGAAACAGAAAATCATTTAACTGGTCATTTTCTTTTTCTCTATCCCAGCCAAGGGGAGGGGAAAACGGTGGTTAGAGAAGAAGGAGGGAGGTCAGGAGATGGAAAATGGGATGAGATCCTGTTACTTTCAAGCCCCTATAATTTGTCAGTGTTTAACAGAGACAGTTACATTAAGCAAGAAATCCAATTCAGTTCCCCAGGCAGCAGGCTTGCGCTATTTCAACTAAATGCTGTGGATGCTCCAAAGAAAATGCAAACTAGCATATTAATTATGACAACATTCACATTTCATCTCTTCAAATAAGCAACAAAGAAACAAATAAACAGACCAAAGACAGAAAGGATTACACACTTACATGGTGGCTCATAGAGATGGAATGCAGAGAGTTGCAAAAGAAATCAGAAGTTTGGTTCCCAGGACAGTTTCCTAGATGAACTACTTTTCCTCCCAGCCCTCTCTCTCTTTTCCGAGGGTGAGCAATACAAAAGGGGTGTGCTGCAGCTCCAGCTTTCAGAGCACCGCCACAGATCCACAGCCTGTCCTGATCTGAGAGCTGAGCCGATTCCTTTTCTTTCTGGCTGTGTCTTTTTACCTTCTGGACAAGTAGGATGAGGTGAAAGGAGCTGTCCTTCTAAGTCTTTGTATCTCCATTTGTCTGCAGTTTCTCCTGGGTCTCGTGTGTCTGTGTGTGCCAGTCCCTTGTGCCGACACAGGACGCCCCTTAAAGTCCAGTCCTGGCGATTTCTGAATCTCACTCTTTCCCTCTTCTTATCTCCCTTTCCCCCACAGTCTGGCTTAGGCTCTTTGTTTCCGGGCATAAAAGCACTGGGATTAATATGTTTTCCAGGCTGAGGGAAAACACAGGAATGTGATGTTGAAAAAGGACTTTTTTTTTTCTTTTCCTATGCTTCTCTCCTCCCTTTATTTCTCCCTACCTTTTTCCTCCTCTTTTTCTTCTGCTTTTTCTTCTGCTTTTTCTTCTTTCTCTTCCTGGATTCAGTCCCAGAAATGTTAGGACTACATCAGTTTTGCTCCAAACCAAACTCAAACAACAGCAGCCACTGGAAATCAAGGAAACTTCACTAAGAATTTAACAGATCAGCAAAACACCGCCTCCTTCCCATTTCAGCACGTTCAGAGTGGACTCAGTGAGGAGGGAGTAGTGCTGTTCTTTGGGGTGGGGGAACGTTTTGAAACTCCACACATCATCATAAATCACTTTAGAATAGGATGACTGGGGACTTAACCCCTTCCAAACCAAGTCATCGGGGTACCCTCTCTTCCAGTCTGTTCTTACACTGCACTTTGGAAGGAGGAAATTCTCAGATTTCTGCATCAGGCTGCAGGCTTTTTTTTAGAGACAGATACTTATTTGGGTCAGAGTGCTTGGCTGTGCAGACACAGACAGTATATATGTATTTATAGTCCCATGTGTATATTTTTATATCTTTCTCCCTGCTTTGTGCTTTTAGTTTGAGGTTGGAATAGCCCATGGAAAACATGACTAGCTTGTTTTTATTTTATGCTAATTGGGGATCATATTACTGTGTTCTTGCTCCTAGTTTCTCCTTGGCATGTAAAGAAGCTAGTAAAAGATTAGAAACGCAGGCAATGGCTGCAAGTGGAGATTGCAGTTGACTATTACATCAGGGAATGGGCATTATCATCTCTAGCTTCCAAGCTCTGGCTGCAGATGGTAGACTAAGGGCTTCCTTGGAGGTCTCGAGTCATTGATTTTGTGTGTGTGTGTGTGTGTGTGTGTGTGTGTGTGTGTGTGTGTGTAGTGTAATATTTTCCTCTGCAGAGGCTTTAGATGTCTGAAGGGCTTTAGGCAATCCATAGACGTAGCCTTACCAGGTTCCTAAAGAGAGAGCAAGGCAGCTTTGGGCTTCCACCTCCTGGGTCTCCCATGAGGATTCAGTTAAGAAGGAAGGGGCCTCAGGTTATGTGGATATTTCTTCTGGCCATGCTGGGTGGCTGACTTTCCAAGTCACTATTAACTGCCACCAACAGTGGCAAGCCAGAGTCCTCAGAAACCTCCTGGCAAGCTCAGTCATGCAAATAGCATCCCTCACTGGATCAGACTTCATCCCTAGTTGTTATGCCCTGATTAGCCCCATCTTGACCTGGTCACATTTGGCTCTTTTCATATAAGCTACAAGAATGGAACTGAGAAAGTCCTTTATAGAGGTTAACTGTAGAGCTTCCAGGCTACACCTTGAAGTCCAAGGGATACCAAGAAGGATGGCTGGCCCGGCTGTGGCATTCCCTCAGAACCTTGTGAAGACATTAACAAAAGAGGGCTTCAGGCAGAGACCCTCAGTCCACTGGAGTCGCAGATTGCAGCCTTCATGGGATTTACCTGTTGGGTTGATCTACCTAGCCTTGTGCTAAGTTGGAGGGTCCTAGATGTTACTTCCTTTCTCGTAATTTCCTAATGCATTCTACACTATCCTTATTGGGCTTTCTCCCTTCCATCTTTTCATTTCCTTTTCTCTTCTCTCTGCTTATAACAACTTCCATTTAGTGAGCATTTTCATATGAAGCTTTGGGCTTACTATTTTAATGTATTCTTTTATTTAACCCTCACAGCATCCTTAGGAAGTAAATAGAATGATCCTCAATTTATAGATGGGCAAACTGAGGCTTGGTGAGTTTAAATAAATTTTCTATGGTCCCACAAATGGTAAATGGTAGCTCTGAAATTTGAACCCAGGTTTAGAACAATCTACAAAGCATGATGCTATCCTGCCTCTCTCTCTTTCATTTTCTACCCATACCTTCAGTTTTCTCTTCCTTCAATTCCTTTTTGTGTTTCCCACATTCATAGAAGAGTTTCATTTACTTGTTCAACCAGAGGACTTATACTTTTAGAGCCCTACTGTCTGGAATCATTGTGTAACTGTACTTTTTGCTTTTCTCAATAGGTCCTTGGAGCCCTTTATTATTTATCTTGCATAAGTCATAACTTACACAAACCTCTCCATGACGTGCACAACATTTATCACCGGTGTGCTGGTAAAGCTGAAATACAGCCACTTTAGCAATCTAGAGTTGACCCCAACCTAGGAGCCACCCCAACCCTGAGCTGTGCCTGTCTTCCTAGGATCTCAGGCTGTCTTCCCTCTGTGAGCTTCAATCACCAGATGGCGCACTAAACACATACAGAGAGGACCTAATATTCTACCACCTCCGTTACTCCCCGCCCCACACCAAATGCCTTCCCCCAATTTGTTTTCACACAAAGATACATAAACACACACTGGCAAAGTGGGGCTGCTCGTGTTTGTTCTCATCTCAGTACCTAAATCCTTACCTGGGGCTTCAGAAAATCCCCTTGAAGAAGTCTGGGAGGCACGTAACTAATAAGCGCAATGATAAATTCTCATTCATTCATTTCCAGGGAAGCCTGTAATGATTTATGGCTTGTAATGATTCTAAATTCCAAGTCCGTTATTTAAGAGCTCTGTATTTTTTTTAAGCCCCCATTTAGATCTTTCTATTTTTCTGCAACATAAGAAAGAAACAATTAACCAATTAGTGCAAGGGGTTAGGGGGCAGTGAGGTTGGTGATTTATGGAAGGACATTGATGTTAAGAAAAAGGTAAAAGGAAGAAAAATTGAAAGTAGACTTTAGAAATTCTAATTTGGGGATTAATTGACAGGAAACTAGCTGACATTGGTTTTGTAAGTAATTTGTGGGGAGGGAAAGAAAGAATGTACAAACCACAACTGCTTTGGAGAAACTAGAGTGGGGGTAGTTATTTGATGAAAGCTGGAGTGAATGTAAGAAGGCATCCAGAAAGGAGTGTGCTAACTGGTCAGGCTCTTACTGATCCAAGACTTCAGCAACCTGGGACCCAGGCTTAGGGGAACACGCTGTGCCAGGCACGCTAGAGAAACCCAGGGTTTCTCTCACATGCTGTTGGTTCTCTTGCACAAAGTGACACTCAGAGATGTTACTAACCTGAATTCAAACATTGTTCTATTGCTCAAAAAAAGCATTTGCTTAAGAGGAAACAAGAATAAAAAGAAAAGGAGGGGAAAACAACAGGCTCTTCAGGTGTGATTTTGGTAGGAAACCACCTCTCCTGCTCAGTATCCCCAGCAAGAGAATTAGCAGAGCCATTTTATCATACCTTTGTGGCAGAGGCATGCAATACTCACACTGAGGATGCTGCTATGTGTTTTTTCCTTTCAATTTGCAGAACTCCATCAAATATTCCGTCTCAGGCTGCATTTATATCCTTCAGAATGAAAACAGAATTCTTCTCTTTCTCAGTTATCGCAACGTCAGACAGACTAAAAGAATGAGTTGCAAGGTTGGAGGAAAGCTGAGGATGACTATGAATGCAGGGTGCTGCTGCAGCCCAGGTGGTAGAGTGAGCTGGAGGGCTCCCAGGTGCTGGTGGGACTTTGACCCTAGCCAGTATACAGGCTCTTGACACCATCAAAAGAAAGAATTCAAGGATATTCTAACCTGCCACATCAAGAGTCTCCTCAATTGTGATGACCATGCCTTTTATGGGAGCTGCCAGGGACCTCAAGCCTCTTCAGTCCTCAGTTATGGCCATTAAGTCATCGGGTGTCCTCCTCTCCCTTCAGAGCTGAGGGCAATCCCTTTTCTAATGGCCGTCCTGCTTGCAGGGAGGACAGGATCTGGGTAGGCTCATCTGGATGGGACAGCCCTTGCTTCAGTGTCCTGGCTTCCCACACTTGAAGCAGCAACCGTTGCCTGCAGGTTTGCTGTTGGGGCTTTTTGGTCCACGGCGAAGCGTGTTCCTCGGTGACCCTGAGGTTGCAGGGCGCTGCTTACAGTGACTGTGATCGTTTGGGCCGGCTCTCTGTCCCACTGCTTGCCATTCTGGGTCCTTTCAGCCTTTTCAGCCTTGTCCCTATTATTGAATACCCCAAAAGCCACATCAAACATTTCATTAATAGGTGTGTAGAGTCCCAAAGCCAATTTCTGTAATGTTCTTCTTATGTCATGTGCTGACTGGCTAATAAAGTGTGTCTCTAGTAAAATTCAGCCAGCATCAGCACTGGCATCCATGCTAGTATATGTTCTTAGGTCCTTCACAAAGGCACCCCGGAACAAAGCTGAGTTTTCATGCTTTTCTTATGTCTCTTATTTTATCATAGTTCACAGGCTTAGTGGTATATGGTTTCATTCCCTCCACCAAACATGTCACCATATGATTTTTCTTAGATCAACCCGGCCCTGTTGATAGTTCCAGTAAGGGTCATTGTTAGGCACAGGTGTGGCCCCCCCACAGTGTATTGTTCAGAGTCCCCAGCAGACAAGCTGTCAGTATCAGCCTGGGCCTCTGCCCAAATACGCTGCTATTCCTCAGGGGTGCAACACGTGGACAAGATAATGTGAATATCTCCCCAAGTTAATTCAAATGAGCCCAAAACTCCTCCATGAATTTAGTAGATCCTTTGAAAACTGGCCCAACCTCTGCCTGCATTGTGCTAGGTCACACATTGAAAAAGATGCATGTACCCAGATGATCCCAGCATCCCCTTTGGCCACCTCCCTAAGTGGGCATAACTTAGAACGGTCAGAAAGATAAGAGGTGCCGCGGCAGGCAACCCCAGCAGGGCTCTGTTCCTTTGGCAGGGAAAGGCATATAGGTTGGTAAGGAGGCGGACTAGTGGGAGTTTGGGGGCTGGAGATGGTAGAAGTAGCAGAAGACTGGGGAGTCAAAGGTGGATTTGGGTGAGATGGAGGAGCTGAGGGTGCCGGAACTGGGTCTAGGTTAAGAGGTTGGTGGAGGCTCTGAGGAGGTATATTTCCCTAAAGGGGATCACCCAGGATATCTGGTTCCTCATTTGGTTCCTCTAAAGGAGTATGGATGTAACAAAGGCAGCAATTCCGATGAAGGTAAAGTTCTGATAAGAGCCATGAAGGCCTATACATATGGTATTTCAGTCCCTTTCTCCTGATGTTTACAAAAAAGATGTAATTATAAGACTGTTAAAATTCAGGGTCCTGTTCTCTGGCCATTGCAATTCATTTTCTAAAAGAGAGTTACCCATGGTTCTGACTTGTCTTGGGCGTGACGTGAAAGAGAGAAGAAGGTGGAAATAGCAGTTTGGTTCCCTCATGGAGGGACCATTCCCAGCATTTATGAAATGCCAGGTGTAGGAGTGTAGCCCTTATGACTAGCCAGCTCCAAGGCCAGGCCAGGGAGACAGGCATCCCTGTCCCCATGACTGGCTACCTTGGCATCCAGGCATCCCTGGACCCCTATTGTTACCCAGGTATCTGGCCCCCTGGGGCTTTGAAAATGGGAAGCCTTTTGAGGTCAAGTAAGATGAACGGTGGGCCTAATTTGAAAGCACAAAGCCTGTCAATATTCATATGAATGTTTATCACCAAGTAAAACTTGGGAGTAGAGATGGTTCGGCATGGCCAGTAAACAAAGACCTTGAAGGAACCCCTTAAGAACCATAGGCCTGCATTTGGCATTCCAGAGGGTAGTATCTAAGAGGCCTATCTTTTTGTGTCCAAAGAGTTCACTAAGCTTTTGTGTGAAGTATGAGGAAGTAACGTGAGAAGAGAAAATCACAAAAGCAGAGTTTAAAGAAAAACAGGAAAGAGAAACCGGTTCCCAACCATATAGAACCAGACACCCACTGTCATGGCACTCATGGGTATATGGTTTAGTGTGTTCACAGTGTATAATCAGGTCCTAGGTTTCACCTAGGTCAAATCCAGCTCCACGTTGGGGCCAGTAGGTCTTAGCCAGCTTGGTCTGTTGGTTTTTCAGGACTCTTGGTCCCTGGTGTTTCAGGATCTTATCCTCCTTATCTTTAACCAGGGTTAGTGTCTTGGTGCAGCTAGTCTCCTGAGAAAACAAAAGACGCTTCTCAGGAAAAAGTCATAGTGCTCCTTGGAAGCTGTCTAGCCACTGCACGATATGGATTTTACTCTACTATCCTCATTAGCCTCCTGGCAGGGAGGACCCTGGTGCCTCAGAACAATTCAATGTCGATCAAAACCTTCCCTCCTCCACTTGTGGTCACTCAGGGTAAACCGCGTTTTCCAGCAGTAAGGAGCAGATGCGCTACAGGTGAGGGGAGTTAGGCTGTGGTTAGTTCCAAAGAACAGGAGAGAAAGTAGTAGTAACTCCTGAGAACAAGAAGACTCTGACTAAGGTCAGAGTGGGACTTACCAACCGCTGGTGCTTCTAAAATGAAGATGACAATGCTCCAGGCCAGATTGCCAGGAGGATGACTCTCAAGGGCTTGGGGAGCTCCCTAAATGCTGGTGAGACCTCAACTCCAGCCAGTGTCTATTCTCTTGACACCATTGTGAGAATGAGTTCAAGGATGTGTTGGAAAATAGTAAAAGTATGGAGATTTCCTGCAAAGGAAAAAGTACACACTCAAGAAAAGAAGGTATGTGTGTACTCAAAGAGAGTCACACAGTGGGGTTTGGGGTTTCTATCTTTACCAGTTTCTTTAACCAAGGGGGTAATATTCATGAAGATTCCTGAAAAAAGGTGGAGATTTTTTTGGATCTGTGATGCCACCGATTTTTATACCAACCATGGGTATTCCCAGAACTATCATGGCACTCATGGGTGTGTGATTCAGCTTGTTCATGGGTGTATAATGAGGTACTCGGTGAAACCTAGGTCAAATCCAGCTCCATGTTGGGGCCAATCGGTCTTAGGCAGCTTGGTCCATTGGTTTTTCAGGATTCTTGGTCCCTAGTTTTTCAGGATCTTATTAGCCCGTATCTTCTGAAGATATTTCCTTTTGCTAGACATGTAAAACTGCTGCCTGGAATTTACTAATTTCCCCTGACTACCCTGTATTATTCCTTTCTCACAGGGAGGTTCTGAGAAAGGGTGACCCCCAAAAAGAAACACTCAGTATTGTCCATGAAGTGTCAACAAAGTCACATGTTTAATCCAAAATTGGAGGAAATGTGTACTTAAAAGTTACCTAATGGGATAATGGTCAAAGCTCTCAAGAACGGTTGTTAATGTTCTTTCTTTATGCATTTATTTTTAATTACTTAGGTTTGCTGGGGAAAACTTGTAGGCACTTTTTTTCCCTATAGAAGGTTGCTTAATTAAGAAAATCTCCATCTCCTAGTTAGAGCACATTAAAGATCTTGCCCTATCAGAAATTAAGGAGCTGTGTGAATGACCTAAAGATTCATTTTAAATCTCTAAAGTGAGTGATTTAAAGTTCAAATATTTATTGGTTGCTATTTTATGTAAAAGATGTGAACTTGTGGGCATATAAATTTGCTGCTTGGGAGATTAATGCTTGCGTTTGGAAGGGGTGGATTCAAAGTCTTTATCATTGGTTATTTAATGCATACAAAAGATTAATATCAATTGGATTTGAAGGAGAACATTCTGATTTTACCTCTCTCCATGCCCTTAGGTATGGCCAAGAAGATAGAGATGATACAATTTTTTTCTCCTTTCTTTCAACCTTTCTTTCAAATGTTTGGCAAAAGTGCAGACTTTGCACCGGAATGATAGAGAACCAAGCAGCCTCTACCCGCTAGAAATTCACAGCCCATTGAAAAAGATAAACAAATATGATACTCTCCACAGCAGTGCTGCCAACCTTCTCTGCTTGTAGAAGTTCAGGGCTGACTGACTATAGCTGCAGCCAGGACGCACAGAGTTCATTTCTGTTGGAGAATTTGCCTCTTCAATTCCTTGAGCAGGCTTTCCACAGAAAGAGGCTTGCCATGGCAGCAACTGTGTGTCACCTGGAACATCTCACTTGGTATGTCCTTTTGGCTCTAGAGTCCCCAAGAGTCCCAGACACTCTGTCTGGCAGAATGTGTTATGTCTCATTTTCCCAGTGCAATCTCAGCCCTGCACCTGTCCTGCCAGGATTGCCCTATTTTTCAGTGGTCAGTTCACTGTATTGCCCTTGCATGCCAGGTTTTGATCACATCACTCAGAATATCACCTTACATCACAAAGTGCAAACCAACAGGATGGCAGCTCATTCATTCCACAGATATTTACTCAATGCAAGGCACTATTCTAGTTGCTAGGGATACACCAATGAACATTCCCTGACCCCAGACAGCTTACATTACAATGGTGGGAAACAGATAATAAAAAGAAAAACAAATATGCCTAAGCCTACATACATACTTGAAAGATTTTTTTTTTAAAGGAAGGGAGTAAAAGGTGATGAAGGGGAAGAGACCGTTTTAGATACCCTTATTCAAAGAAAAGGATTTGAAGCGAGAATGGAAAGCAAGTCACTCAAGTATTGGGGGAGGGAGGAACATTCAGAGTAGTGGGAGCTGTGAGTGCACAGGCACTGACGCAGGGGCTGTTTCACAAGCATGTCTCAGAAGAGCAATATTGGCCAATTTTAAGCAAGAATGTAGCAAAACCTGATATGTGATTTAAAAGGAATGCTAGGAATGCTGCCTGGAGCTTAGAGTATGGCGGCAAGAATGACAACAGTTAACCGGTGAGGAAGATAATGTAGCGGGACAAGTGAAAGGGGCAGTCTGTTGAACCAGGGTGCTAGTAGTAGGGTAAGTGTAGAAAATTCACTCGATTTGGTATATATTTTGAAGACAGAGCTGACAGGAACAGTTTGGGGCAGAGCGAATCAAACATCTTGTTTGAAATTTCTGTAGGGCACTCTGATACAGATGCCAAGCAGGCAGTTAGATGCATGAGTCTGGACTTCGAGGAGGGCTGAGGCTGGAATTATAAATTTGAGAGGCGATTTAAAGCAAGCTTGTCCAACCCGTGGCCCATGGGCAGCATGCAGCCCAGGATGGCCTTCAATGAAGCCCAACACAATTTGTAAACTTTCTTAAAACATTATGAGATTTTTATTTTTATGTTTTTTTTTTTTTAGTTCATCAGCTATCATTACTGTTAGTTTATTTTTTATGTGTAGCCCAAGACAATTCATCTTCCTCCAATGTGGCCCAGAGAACCCAAAACATTGGACACCCTTGATTTAAAGCCTAAGGCTAGAAGAAATTACTTAGGGACTGGTAGAGGAAGAAAAGGAGTGAAGAACATGGAAGAGGAACAGCTAGTGTGATGGGAGAAAGGCAGGAGCACGTGGTGTTCTTCAGTAGCCCGCAGCTGGGACCATGTGACTTCTTTGGCCCTTTCTCCACAGGTCCTTGCTACATGTGTCCTCATTCAGCTTATTCATCAGTGTCCAGGTCCTGCATCACCTCCTCCACTGGGTTTCTCCAGATGTGCCAACCCAGATGGCTCTCTCTTCTCTGAGATCAATTCTGTAGAGCATCACTCATCTGATAATCTTTTTGTACTTCACACATAGGTTCTTGTTCTTCTAAGCAGATCTTTAGCTTCTAAGAACATGGAGTAGTATTACAGTATGTTGCATCCTTCTTATCATTCTGGTATATAGTAAAGGTACAAAAATTATAAGTGTATGTCAATCAAATACATTTAAAAACAAAGATGGAAAACCCTAGAAGGCAACTCAACTATGAATTATCATATTAAAGAAGGAAAACGAAGAAAAAAACTTGACACTGTTATTGAACTAGGGAGTCTCTTTAGCTCTATGTACTAAAAAATAAGAGTGGAAACAGAAGACATAGCACTATAAATCATCAAAAGTAAATCTCTTTTTTTTTGAGACAGAGTCTCACTCTGTCACCCAGGCCAGAATGCAGTGGCTCTATTTCAGCTCACTGAAACCTCTGCCTCCTGGGTTCAAGTGATTCTCCTGCGTCAATCTCCCAAGTAGCTGGGATTACAGGTGTGTGCCACCATGCCTGGCTAAATTTTTTTTTTGTATTTTTAGTAGAGATGGGGTTTTACCATGTTGGCCAGACTGGTCTCGAACTTCTGACCTCAGGCAATCCACATGCCTCGGCCTCCCAAAGTGCTGGGATTACAGGCATGAGCCACCATGCCTGGCCTACATTCACACTGTTGTGCAACCATCACCACTATCCATCTCTAGAACTTTTCCATTATCCCAAACTGAAACTTGGTACCCACTAAACAATAACTTCCTGTTTTCCCTTTTCCTTAGTCTCTGGTAACCGCTATTCTACTTTCCGTTTCTTTGAATTTGACTGTGAATAGTTATTCTTAATGAATGAAATGTGCCTACCACAATACTAATACTCAGCTAATGGTGGGAGAAATAATACCTGTGCAAAAGCAGTCATAAACTCTTAACATCATGCCTAAGGCAAAAGGCTATCAAAACAGCATAGATGGCACGCGTCTGTAGTCCCAGCCACAAGGGAGGCTGAGGTGGAAGGATGGCTTGAGCCTAAGAGTTAGAGGCTGCAGTGAGTTAGGATCACACCACTGCACTCCAGGGTCAGAAGGAACTCAAGGGTCAGATAAAGGTGCTAAGCACCAAACACTAACAGAAATTATTGAAAAATAGGAAATTTACCTGTTAAATATTGAGTATCACCATGCCAATTTGTCATGAAATCAGAAGCCAGAGCAATACATGCACTTTGTGTCTCCTGTTTGCTCTCAACTCTGTGGCTGCAGTACTCTTCCAGTTGGTCCTCCAGCCAGCAGACTAATCCTCTCTAATGCATCCTCCAGTGGCCATCACTATAATTTTCCTAAAAATATCAATGTTTCATTCCTGCTTCAAATTCCTTGACATTTTTCTCATTCCCCTCAAGTTACATTCAACATCTCAACGAGGCTCTCACAAGCCCTCCCATGGTCTATCCCACTTGTATCTTCTAGGCTTCCCTACACTCTTGCATGCCTGCTCTTCAGACCAGCTCTCTCATCATTCCTAGGATACCTTCTCCTCTCTCATGTCTTGGCATTCATGGTTATAATATTCCTTCCATCTAGAAAGCTCCTCCCTCTTCACCTTGCATCTTCCTGTTAATTTTTATTCATCCTTCAAGACTCTACTCAAATGTCATGTCATAACACTTAGAATAATTTTCTGACTTCTTCCCACCCCGACTGAATTTGGTGCCCCTCTATATCTCTGTGAAAACCCGTGGGTTTCACTTTTTAATATATATCATTTCTAGTCTGTTCCTTTACCCTAAACATTAAGCAATTTGAAGGCAAGGACTGTGTCCTCAAGATTTAGCACAGTTTGATTAGCAGATGGTAAACTCCAATTATAATTTGTTGAATGAGTGAATGATCTAACAAATAAATGCAAACTCATAAGCTTTTTATTCAAGGCAGCATTTCAGAATAAGCAGAGAACTGTTTTCTAGTTTAATCAGAAAAGGAAACTCAGTGTTTAAGCAAACATTGATAACCCTTAAATGTAAATGTGAGAATCTCTGACTATACCTAGGTATTTGTATTTTATTTCTTTAAACTCACCCAAAGTTTAGCATTACTTAAATGTATTTATATTTATATTTATGTCTATCTACACACACAAGCAAATATATATGTTTACAGATATACATAGACATATCTGTAAATATGTATATGTATATATACATATAATCTATACCCACAAGCAAATATGTATATATTTGTGTGTGCAGATAGATTATACACGCATACATGTACACATACATATCTAAATTGATGTACCTATAAGGTTCACGCTTTTGCTGTTATCTCATTCTTGCTAGGAATAGTTTTTCTTGTCAATGAACACAATGAGATATTTTTTACACTGTGGCTCTTTCAAATATGTGCCAGGTAACCAATTAGATACTGTGAAATGACATAGTGTGATTTCTGAGTCTAGGTCATAAAAGACATTATGACTTCTGCTTTTTCGTTCTTGGATGACTTGCTCTGAGGGAAGCCAACTGCCATCCTGTGAAAACACTCAAGTAGCTCCTTGGAGGGCTCTATATGCAAAGAAAATGAGGATTCCTGGCAGCAGCCAGCACTGTCTTGTCTTCCGCGTGAGTGGGCTGTCTCAGAATATATTCTCCAACTCCATTCCAGGCTTCAGGTGACTACAGCCCTAATGAACTTCTCAACTGCAACCTCATGAGAGACCCCAAGACAGAACCACACTCAGTTATTCTGCTCCCAAATTCTTGACTTACAGAAACTGTGTGAAATAATACATGTCTATTGTTTCTTTAAGTTTGGGGCTTATTATGTAGAAATAGATAACTAAAATCCTTGACATGTAGGTTGAGGAGGTTCACACATTTTTAAAAACATAATGAATGTTTAAAAGCAACTGAAAGCAATAAAAAAAATTAATAGAATTGACTCCATTGCTGGGTTGCAAAGAAGACATCAACTAGAATAACCTTTTCATTATTATCCAAACCAGGATTCTGAGAGTGAAAGAAGAACACTTTTAATAATTATAAGAGAACACCAGGTATAAACTGGTATGGTTACAGGAAAACCAGGACAGGCAGTCACCCTATATGTCACCTGACCTGAAAAGAGATCAGCTGGAAAAAAAATTGTCACTGGGTGTAACCAGCAAAGAATAGTATAACCAGCTCAGGCTGTGAGAAGCAGCCCAGGACACCAGAGAAGCCTGGGAACTTTTTGGACTAAAATACAGCATGAAATTAAAAATAAAACCTAAAGAATTGAGTGAAAAAAGATGTTGCTTCTCAAGTGAGCAGAGAACTTCAGAGAGATAACTCAAGGCTCCTCGGACCTAGAAGTTCCCTGAGCTGGGAAATAGGTAGTGATCCTGACGGTAACAGTGGAAACCTAATGATCTGAAGTTGAATTCAGCTGAAAGGAATAATGAGATGCCTGCAATATAATATCTGAGTGGAGCTTGCTACCCTGAGACTTCCTCCTGCAAAGAAGTTTTGGAGTTCTAACTACCAGATGACTATTACATAGAAGACACCCTGGAGAAGCCCAAGAGGAATGCATGGCTTCAGGGCTGTGATCCTCAGGAGAAAACCACTTGGTGGTTTGAGTGTGGGCTGAGCGAGATTTACGGGAATTACGAAGCATGCTAGACACACCTCACAGGGCATATTGAGTAGTGAACATTCCCATACATGAATGGATAGCAGAGCCACAGAGCCTTTGTTTCCAGTTAAACAGCAGCTTACTAGCATGATTGGAAATTGAGGAGCAGTGATGCTGTTAATTAAGGGTTTTAACAACTTGGTTGTTTAAAAGTTTGCCTAGGTCTAAACTTGAAATAAGATGGAAAGAATCTGTTTTTATCATGTTGGGCCTAAATTAACCTGGCTATACAAAAAGTTGCTTTTTTTTTTAAGGAAAAGAAAGGCAGAAAGAAGATGTGGTTTAAATTTTATTTTTAAGAACACAATAGCTTATTGTATATATGTATATCTGTGTATATATGTATATATATACTTTTTTTTTTCGTTCTTGTTGCCTAGGCTAGAGTGCAGTGGCATGATCTCGGCTGATTGCAACCTCTGCCTCTTAGGTTCAAGCAATTCTTCTGCCTCAGCCTCCCAAGTAGCTGGGATTACAGGCATGAGCCACCATGCTCTGCTAATTTTTTTGTATTTTTAGTAGAGACGGGGTTTCACCATTTTGGCCAGGCTGGTCTCGAACTCCTGACCTCAGGTGATCCACCCATCTTGGCCTCCCAAAGTGCTGGGATTATAGGCATGAGCCACTGCACCTGGCACTTATTTTATTTTTTTAAAAATTGTGGCTTTACTTGTAATGCGATAATGTCTCAAAATAGATGGCCATTAAAACATGGCACACGTACACCTATTCATGGTGAGCAGGTATATCTGAATTATCGAGATTTTTGTATGAGTGCTTATGGTAGAAATATAGCATAAAACAATATCTTAAATCCAGAGGTTATTTTTTAGTTTTTTTTAAACAAATATTTTATTATGTACAAGTGAATAATATCTACCCAATTTATTGATATGACACAGGTACTTGAAATATTTAAAACTATTCTATACATATTCAGAACTTGACAAATTGATGAGAGAAATGCCAGATATAGGTGAAGGGGAGGAAACCAGCAAATCACACTGCCATGTGTGTACCTATGCAACAATCTTGCATGTTCTTCACATGTACCCCAAAACCTAAAATGCAATAAAAAATTAAAAAAAAAAAAAGAACCAATTTCTCTCCTGTTTTTCAATTACAACACAGCTAGTTAAATGTTCACTCAACTATTCAAAATCAACTTACTTCTGTAAAAAGAATAACCCGGTTACTTTTCGTTCTCCTTTTTCTCTACTGTGCTTGCCAGCATCCTTTCAGCTGTACTTTCACATGCCCAAATATTAGAGAATGTTTCAGCTTACTGTAAGGAAATGTTCCATCAGAGCTGTTTGGAGATGGGGAGAGATGCTTGGGGAGGCAGAAAGCACCCTGTTGGAGAAGATGTTAAATTGAAGTGAGTGGAGGGATCCTTAACAGAGAACTTAAGCATTAGGTGCCTTTTATAAAATTCATGAACTCAGGTGTTGGTTATAAATATACAATCTTTGGGACAAGGCGACAAGGTGAAGCATTTGAAGAACAGGCCCTGAGGTACCATTCTCTGTGGGAGCTCTTCAGTTACTTGCTCATTATTAGGAGAAAGGGCTTAGCCTCTGGCTGCCTTTCTTAGTTACATAATCCTTTCATCCCTGAGGGCTCAACCCTAAGGCACTGGTTGCTTATTTGAATGAAAAGCATTTTAAATTCTGGACTTTGAATTTGTTAAAAGCTTATCTGGTTGGCTTGGGATCATTTTCTCTTATGGGTAAATTCATGCCAGATGTATTTATTTAATACAATGACTTTTATGTGAGGTAATAGGACAAAGTCTTCAGCTACTCATCTTGTTCCTACTTCGTTAGTTTTCCTGGCCTTGGGAATGGGCAGCCTACTCTCATCTTTGCCGCTGGCTCCAAACACACCCAGCGCAAGCACTGAGAACTGCTCTGTGGGACATACCAAGACAGTGTCTCATGCTCTTTGGAGTTCATCATAGAAATGTGATGAAGGTTACAAATATGTAGATCCTTCTCTTTGTGTTTGTCATCCAGACACCCTGTGAATGCTGGCAAAAACTCTTCTTATTCTCCAAATATTCACTGGCATGTATTTGTGTAGTAAAATTATGTTTCAGGTTTGGAATTTTTAAAAAAATGAACATCTGTTATTCTCTTTCAGTGGAGAGGTTCTGCACACAGCTGAGCAGGGCAACTTGGCTTTATCCACCATCTCTGTAAAGTCACAAATGGAGATTGTTGTCGGCAGCTTTTTGTTGATTGGCTGACCAGCTGCCACTCATCTCTCACAGCTGGTTTGGCTCTGGGAGGCTCATGGGAGAGGAGAGGGTCAGGGTCAGGTTGTTCTGTGTACATAGCCCGTGGGAGCTCCAGGAGCAGGGATAGATGATTTGATCAGCCATTACTGAATACTAAAGTCATAGCCCTGAGTGGGTGTGAGGGAGGGAGAGGGCTTGGTATATGCCTTTTAAGACGTTGAATCATAGCAACTTAGTTTTTCGAGCAATCATTTTTACCTCCTGTTGTCTCTTTTCCCTATTTCTGTGATATTAAATAATAGAGAATGTGACCTGTGCTAGGGTAAATGTACTAAAAAGAATGCTTTGTTTTTTCCCAAAGAAATTGGATCTTTGGGTACATTTTATGAGTTCCATATTATTTCAAGAAGGAAGTTTGTCTACAATATGCCTCAGTACTCCTGAATACAAAAATACTTCAGGATCCATAGATTACTCCAACTGTGAGCTTCTAGACCCTGGATTTCAAGAGGGCCAAAATACAAGGTTAAAAGCACTCTTTCCAAATTCTTCAGCAAAATTATATTAATAGTCACAACAATACATCCTATTTGCAGCTGTACATACTCTTCCTGACTCAAGGCACACTATTCCTGATTCAAAGCTCCAGCCGGCTTATTGTCTTGCTCAGTTTCCTCCAATGTCTCACAGCTGTCAAAAGTAATACTATGCAGCCATAAAAAAGGATGAATTCGTGTCTTTTGCAGGGACATGGATAAAGCTGGAAACCATCATTCTCAGCAAACTGACACAAGAACTGAAAACCAAACACCACATGTTCTCACTCATAAGTGGGTGTTCAACAATGAGAACACATGGACACAGGGAGGGGAACATCACACATAGAGGCCTGTTGCGGGGTGGGGGAATAGGGGAGGGATAGCAGAGGATGGAGATTAGGGGAGGGATAGCATTAGGAGAAATACCTAATGTAGATAACGGGGTGATGGATGCGGCAAACCACCATGGCGTGTGTATAACTATGTAACAAACCTGCATGTTCTAGACATGTACCCCAGAACTTAAAGATAATAAAAGAAAGAAAGAAAGAGAGAGAGAAAGAAAGGAAAGAAAGAAAGAAAGAAAGAAAGAAAGAAAGAAAGAAAGAAAGAAAGAAAGAAAGAAAAACATCTAATAACATAGATTAAAAAAAAAAAGTACAGGTCACACTCTAGCTCAGCATTCAAGGTCCTCTATGTTCTGATCCCAAACTATTTCTCCAGAGTCGTTGCTGACTACTGCCGTTAATGCCTCTTTCAATCTAGCTAAATGCGTTACATACTGTTTTGTTGCTGTTGTTGCCCCTGGTTCTCCCACTTCTGCACCTTTGCATGTTCTGTTCTCTGATTTCCTCTAATCCAAGTGCCCCCTAATTGTCTAGCCCCAGTTCAAATGCATCTGCTCCATAAAGTCTTCCCTGAGCCCTCTCCAGCTGCACCAATCTCTGTCTCCTCCAAATATCAAATCCTTTTGCCCATCCCTCTCTCAAAGCACCTATTAGTACTTTCTGCCTGGAGTTGAATTAATAGCTCATAGTGCCAGTTGTCCTACTTTCCTCCAGCAGAAGCAGCCAGAACCTATGTCTAGTTCACCTTTCTACTTTTCCCACGGCCTTACAAATAGCATGTGCTTGATACATTTTTGTTACAAAGGTAGCAATTAATATTTGTAGAGAACTTCAGAATTGACAAAGAAAATTCACATTCATTACTTCACTTAATTTTCAAAAGTGAAAGCAGAAAGAACAGGATTTTTCAGTTACAAATAAGAAAAAGAGAAAGGGAACCAACCTTTAATCAGAATTAACTTTTACTTATTTATCAAACTATTATTTATAACATTATTAATGTCTGCCTCTTCTGCCATATTGTTAAACTCCATGAAAACAAGAACCATGCCTATTTTTTCACTGTTGTATTTCCATTGCCTAGCACGTTGCCAGACATGGTGTTAAAAAGACAAACATTGTTGAATGAATCAATGAGTGAATATTATGAGCCAAGCAGTGTGTTGAGTGTACTATATTTACCGTTTTACTCTCACAGAAGATATTATCTTCATTTCATAGCCAAGGAAATGCAGTCTCTGGAACACACAGAGCTTATGTTTGTAGCTGGAATTGAAACCCTGATAATACCTTTCAACTGGTATTATTTTATTGAAACCTTTATAAACTCCTGTTTATATGATTATATTATACAATTGTAGATAGCATGTAGTTTTCCATCACATAATCAGCCTCCCAAGAGGTAGGTGCCTTTAAGTTGTTTTTCTTTTGTTGATATTATTGTTGTTGTTTACCCCAATTGCTTTCTAATTCCATTTTTAAAAAGAATTGTTCAGAATTGCTTAACTTGACTTAAATATTTGTCTTTGTTAATTACAGACACCAGAGTTAAAAATAGTGGATAAAGTGTTAGTCACTATTGCCAAGTCCAATAGCATGATCGTGTGAGGGTAATTGGGGATGCATTCTTGTAAGGGACGGGATAATTTTCTAAAGATTTCCCTACCTCTACTGTAGTTCCCTACTTTCCTCTAAAAGAGGTGTTTTTTATCTAAGAGTAAATAATAATTAAATTCTCATCTCTATTTTGTGATAAGTAATCCAGAGGAATATTCATAGTTACATTTTGATGATTCTCTTTGAAGAGAGGAAATGAATATGTGCTGAGTAACCTCTTTGTCAGGCCAGAACTTTATTTTATTTATTTTATTTTATTTTTGAGATGAAGACTCGCTCTGTCACCCAGGCTGGAGTGCAATGGTGCTATCTCAGCTCACTGCAACCTCCGCCTCCTGGGTTCAAGTGATTCTCCTGCCTTAGCCTCCTGCGTAGCTAGGATTACAGGCAGCTGCCACCATACCTGCCTAATTTTTGTATTTTTAGTAGAGATGGGATTTCACCATGTTGGCCAGGCTGGTCTCGAACTCCTGACCTAATGATCCACCCACCTCAGCCTCCCAAAGTGCTGAGATTACAGGCGTGAGCCACCACACTTGGCCCAATGCTAGAACTTTTTAGGTGAATAACCTGATGAAGTAAATATTAGCATCACTGATATATCATTTTATTTATATATTTTTTATTATTCCAACTTTTATTATAGATTCAGAGAGTACAGGTGAAGATTTGTTACATGGATATATTTCATGGTGCTGATATATTTGGGGTACCATTGATCCTATCACTCAGCTAGTGAGCATAATACTTAATGGTTTTTCAAGATTTCCCCCTCTCCCCCCCTCTCCACTCCAGTAGTCCTCCGTGTCTATTGTTCCCATCTTTATGTCCATGTACACTCAATGCTTAGCTCCCATTTATAAGTGAGAACATGCAGTGCTTGGTTTTCTGTTCCCACGTTATTCCACTTAGGATAATGATCTCCAGCTGCATCTATCTTGCTGAAAAGGACAAGATTTTGTTCTTTTTTATGGTTGTGTAGTGTTCCGTAGTGTATATATTCCACATTTTCTTTATCCAACCCACTGTTAATGGGCACCTAGGTTGAGTCTATGTCTTTGCTATTGTGAATAGTGCCATAATAAACATACAAGTATGCAAGTACCTGTGTCTTTTTGATAGAATGATTTATTTACCCAGTAATGGGATTGCTGGGTCAAATGGTTGTTCTGTTTTAAATTCTTTGAGAAATCTCTAAATGGCTTTCCACAGTGATTCAACTAATTTATATTCCCTCCAACAACATGTAATGTTCCCTTTTCCCTGCAGCCCCCCCAGCATCTGTTGTTTTTTGACTTTTTAATAGTAGCCATTCTGACTGATGTGAGATGATAGCTCATCATGGTTTTAATTTGCATTTCTCTGATGGTTAGTGATGTTACAATTTTTTCATATGTTTGTTGGCTGCTTGTATGCCTTCATTTGAGAAGCGTCCGTGTCTTTTGTCTATTTTTTAATAGGGTTATATGTTATTTGCTTGTTGAATTATTTAAGTTCCTTACAGATTCTGGATATTTGACCTTTGTCAGATGCATAGTTTGCAAATATTTTCCAACAGTCTGTTTATTCTGTTGGTAGTTTCTTTTGCTGTGCAGCAGCTCGTTAATTATGTCTCACTTATCAATGTTTGGTTTTGTTGCAATTGCTTTTGAAGACTTAGTCATTACTCCTTTCTTAAGGTTAATATCCAGAATGATGTTTCCTAGGTTTTCTTCTAGTATTCTTAGGGTTTGAGGTGTTACATTTGAGTCTTCATTTAATCTTAAGTTAATTTTGTAAATGGTGAAAAGTAGTGGTCCAGTTTCATTGTTCTTCATATGGCTAGCTAGCTATCCCAGTGCCATTTATTGAATGGGGAGTCTCTTCCCCATTGCTTATTTTTGTTGACTTCGTCAAAGATCAGATTGCTGTAGGTGTATAGCTTTATTCCTGAATTATCTATTCTGTTCCATAGGTCTATGTGTCTGTTTTTGTACCAGTACCATGATGTTTGGTTGCGTGTATTTGAAATCAGGTAATATGATGCTTTCAGCTTTGTTCTTTTTGCTTATGATTTCTTTGGCTATTCAGGCTCTTTTTTGGCTCCATACGAATTTTAGAATAGTTTTTTTCTAGTTCTGTGAAAAGTGACAGAACTAGAAAAAGCTAGTTCTGGTAGTTTTTTGGTAGTTTGATAGCAATAGCATTGAATCTGTAGATAGCTTTTGACAGTATGGCCATTTTAATGGTATTGATTCTTCTGATCCATGAACATGGAACATTTTTTCATTTGTTTGTGCCATTTATGATTACTTTGAGCAGTGTTTTGTAGTTCTCCTTTTAAAGATTTTTCACCTCCTTGGTTAGATGTATTCCTAGGTATTTTATTCTTTTTGTGGCTATTGTGAATGGGATTCAATTCTTGATTTGGCTCTTAGTTTGAATGTTATTTGTGAATAGAAATGCTACTGATTTTTGCATATTGACGTTTGTGTCCTAAAACTTTACTGAAGTCATTTGTCAGTTCCAGGAGCTGGCAGAGTCTTTAGGGTTTTCTAGGTATGAAATCATAGCATCAGTGAAGACAGACAGTTTGACTTCTTTTCTTAGTTGGATGCCTTTTATTTCTTCCATTATTGCTGCAACCTGTCGGCATGATTCTCCAGAGACAAGGTAGACAGGAACATTTTTATTTGGAAATGGTAGCAGTTTCTGGATTACCCAATGGTCTAGCTCCTGTTACCCTATTAAATAAAAGATAGTATATAAATGTAAATGTAATTTTTTCCTTCTTAATTCAAAGAGAGCAATTTTGAGTATGTTACAATTCTGATTTTATTAAGATTAAATGGAATTTTAGTCAATATTTTTAATTTAAGTGATTAGCCCACAGGAAATCCTAAAATTGAAGTCACTGGGTCTATGTTTGGTTTTAACAGAATGCTTGCCAATTTTTAAGTTCTGAAGGCAAATTCCCTAGCAACTTGAAGTCCCAGAAAGAAAAGTATTCACACAGTTGTAGCCAAAACTTCTTGTATGAGAATAAACAGTATGACCATTTGTGGTCATAATTCCTACATGGCTTTTATCTGTCTGGTATTAGAGAACAATAAGAAAAATGCATGGTTTGGAGAAGAGGAAAGAAAAATTATTAGATGTAAAGGCAAAATTATTATCCACCTGAGAGATGGACTCTTTTTTGCTTGCTGAAAGAAGTCTAATAATAAAACGGCAGTGAGGTAGAAGGTCATTTCTGTCAAACCTTAATTTGAGTAAACATTAAACTATCACAAACTCTGCAAAGGCTTCTAATGAAATTAACTAGTAAATTAAAATCTATACAGGCAGGCCGTGGTGGCTCATGCCTGTAATCCCAGCACTTTGGGAGGCCAAGGCAGGCAGATCACTTGAGGTTAGGAATTCAAGATCAGCCTGGCCAACATGGTGAAATCCTGTCTCTACTAAAAATTTAAAAATTAGCTGGGCATGGTGGCATGCACCTGTAATCCCAGCTACTCAGGTGGCTGAGGCAGAAGAATCCCTTGAAACTAGGAGGTAGAGGTTGCAGTGAGCCAAGATTGCGCCACTGCACTCTAGCCTGGGTGACAGAGCAAGACTCTGTCTCAAAAAAAAAAAAAATATATATATATATATATGTGTACATGTGTATATATATGTATATACACATATATTTATATATATATACGTATATACATATTTATACATATATATTTCTTAAGCATTCTAGTTTCTATATATCATTTATAATATATATTATA
>CAUYLG010074424.1:0-46692 GCA_963573385.1 Cacajao melanocephalus | reverse complement strand
TGGTCCTTAATCCTCGACTGTGTAGGCATTGAATATTCATAGGTGTTTCCTGTGCTCTGGCAGGTATGAAAATATATGTGAGATCAATATCACTTCACCTCAATTTCTTCAAAAGTGAATATGGATACAGTTTTATTGGCTTATCTCATTAGCAAATATGCCTTTTAAAAATATTGTACCAATTTAAAAATCTTGCATAATATTCAAGTGTACGCCAAAACATAAAATGCAATAAAAAAAAAAAAGTAAATTATAGGGCAGGGAGAAAATAGGTTATGTACAATTGGAGGGATGTTGGATTTCAGAAATGGTTTTCCTTTCACCACGAGACAGTCTCTCCCATGTGGATGATGAACTTGGATCTTTCTGCCCAGACTCATCCTCTGAACTAAGATGACTAAGGATTTAATCTGCCAGACCCCAGGGTGCAGAGGGTGGAGCCTCAAGTCTCGAGCAGAAGAAAGGTACCAATGTCCCAGGCCAAGTGGTGGACCTACCTGGGGTGTAGACGTTACAGTCTCTTTGCCGTATGGGATTTCCTGGACCCTGTCCCAGTACTTCAGATCCCTGGCCTCAAGAGGTTTTAGTGTCATAGCGTTTTGTTATGGCCTTTGGCTCAGCCCTAACTTAACAGAATGTTTCACTTCCTCATTAGTTTACAAATAGGGACTCATTTATAGGTGCACCTGTAAAAAGGTAAAATAAAAATATAATTTAAAACAAAACACAAATATTTATTTCTATAATTTATTCTATTTTATATAATACAAAAACATGAATTATATTGTATAAGAAATAAAATAGGCTAAAATGCAAATAAAAACTTCTGTCACACTTTTAAAAAAATGGCAAAAATAGCAAATGTTACAGTATATATAATGTATATGTGAATATCCACATATTATTAGATAGACTCCAACAAATGGCCATTTGTATGTGTTTCTGTTGACAATATAATTTACTATCACAGCTCATTTTCCAAAATTCCATTGAGGTATAAAGCTAGTTAGAAAGGCATACAGTATCTTTTCCTTTTTTTCAGCTTTCCTAAGGTATAATTGGCAAATTAAAAATTGTACATATTGATGGTGTACAATGTGATGTTTTAATATATGTATACATTGTAAAATGAATAAATCAAACACATTCATCACCCTACATACTTTATGGTGGTGAGAACCTTTTAGATCTACTCTCTGAGACCTTTTTTAGTGTACAATACAGTATTATTGACTATAGTCACCATGCTATCTAACTGAAACTTTGTATTCTTTGACCAACATCTGCCATCTCTTGCCCTAGCTGTTGGCAACCACCATTCTTTCTGCTTCTATGAGTTTGACTTTTTTAGATTACACATATAAGTGAAATCATACCGTATTTGTTTTTCTGTAGGCAAGCATTCAGCATGTATCTCACCGTGTTGCCCAGGCTGGTCTCGAACTCCTGGGCTAAAGAGATCCTCCTGCCTCAGCCTCCCGAGTACCTAGCATTACAGGAGTATACCACCACCCTGGCTCCACATTTTACTCTTGATTCTTTTTTAGCATTTCCGACCATCTATCTGGGATTAACTCTTTCTGCCTGAAATACCCTTTCCTTTGGGCAATGATAGCAAAGTATTTGGGCAGAGCTTCTCCGGGAGCTTTCTGAGTCAAGTCAGACCCAAGCTTTGTCCCACTCCTCCCCCAAGGCATGGGACCTTTGCCCTTCTCGTTAACCTCCTGTGAGCTTTCATTCCTGTTATCCCATCTCACTAAAAGTATTCCTCATGTGTTCTTACTCATCACTTTAGCTGATTCTCTCTCATACCTTAGTTTACCTGGTTTCATTTTCTGATTTAGGGCCTTGTATAGTCTGATTGATTAGTCTTAGTTTCAGGTCATAACCTCCTTGCTTTCTCAAGGCTCATCCAGCCCCACTCCCCTCACCCCACCCCTTGTTAATTAGCAGGCCAATGTACTGCCTTCCTTCAGCCGGAGTTTCTTCTTCTGAAAGAACACTGCTGTTCTCTGTTGATACTGTAGCATCTTGGCAGGTGCCTCAGGAACCCTACTACTGTGAGTTTAGTACTTCAGATTCTTCCCATTCTGCAGCTTCAGCATAACCTGGGAATTGGTTAGAAATGCAAAGCGTTTGTCTTCACTGTAGACCTACTGAATAAGAAACTGCATGGAGTAGGGGGACAGCAACCCATTTTCTAACAGCGTTTCTAGGTGATTCTGATGTACACTAAAATTTAAGAACCCTACAATCTAATGACTCATCTTATTTCACAAGTGTGGCAGCTGAGTCACAAACAGCACTCGCTCCAGGTCATAAAGCCAGTTTAGTGCTAAACAGTAGAGCTGGGAGTAGCCTACCTCAGCCCACCACTCTTTCTACTAGGCTTCTCTACGTTACTTGTGCTAAAAATTGTTTTTAGTCAAGTATTAGAACTGAGCCATGCCATTGCTTTACATTTGCAAATGAGAGGCTTGTCCTCTAAGCTTTGCATTGCTTCTGCCAGTGACAGTATCAATCAGAATCAAGTAGTTCTCAGTGACAAAGTGGGAGGATACCCTTGGCATTGGACTCTTTAAAGGAAATTCACTAGAGTCTTTGTGTTGTCCATTATGGCTTTGATTGATGTATAATATATTGCCATGTTCTTAAAACTAAAACATGCTACAGTGAACTCAACAACTGGTAAGGAATGATCATTTGCATTGTGTGTGTGTGTGTGTGTGTGTGTGTGTGTGTGTAAATGTATTAATATTTAGTTTATAAAATGTAGTACCTGAGAATTTCTTAAGTAGTAATGTCCCTATATAATAAAATCGAATTCTTTGAAAGTGGGAAGGAGGTAGATAATGAGTTGGATAATTGCTCAGGAACATGTCTTCTGAGGAGCACGTTTACCTTCTCTTAGTTCCTAGTATAGTATTAGTATACTTATTCAATAATTGTTCTTATTTGTATGTACTTTAAAGCACTTTGTTCACCCTTGCTGGATGTTCTCATATCTTCTTCAGATAGCAAGTAAACATGCTTGAGAGTTTCCATTTGTTTTAGTTTGACATCTTTGCCCCACAAACCCTCATGGATCTGAACTTAGAGGAAAGGAAATCCAAAGCTACTATTTCAATCTTTTCTGCTTTCAATTATATTTTAACAACGAGTTTTTTTCGATGATAAGGAATCAGAGCACTGAGACCATCTTCTTAGTAAATCACGCTCATGTGGATGGAAAAAGTGCAGCCTCTACAGGAAATGACTTAACCACTGGGAAATTCTTCCTTTATATGATTTTATAAATGCAAAAGCAAAGAAAATTGCGTCAAGAAATGATCAGGAATAGTGAGTACTGCATAATTTTGAAGACCCTGTAATCTTTCAAATGTTACTTATAAACTTGTGAAAAATGGACAACCAAGACAGTTTATCATGTTACAGATGAGTTTTGTTTTACCAGAACTGGCTACATAATTTGTGGAGCTCCTTGCAAAATGAAAATGTGGGGTCTCTTGTTCAAAGATTATTAAGAATTTCAAGATGGCAGCAGCAGAGCAGTAAACCAAGTGTGGGGCCTTTCTGAGAACAGGGCCCTGTGTGACTCCTCAAGTTGCAAGCACATGAAGCCTCTGTGGTTTGCCTGATTGAGACGGTTAATGAGAGAAGTAAAATTTGCACCACTTTGTTCCTGGAATAAAATGAATGTTTTGACTTGAATAAAAGTGAGAATCTTTTTTTTAAAAAAAAAAAGCCACATCTAAAAAAGACTCTTCCTGGAAGTGACCTCTTACTCATTTCCAGATGTCTATCTTTTTCTATCAATTCCAGCATGATCTTTGTAGCAAATAAAAAAGGGAGCTTTTCCCATGAGAACTTCTGTCAAGAAACAATCTTCTTCAACCCTCTTCTGATATGAAGAAACAGTTCTTATCTCTCTTAAAGTAGGTTTGAACCTTTTTCTCTGATGAATACTTTACATACTCTAAGCAAACAGCTTCAAATTTCTCACAGATTTTGCCGATGAGATTCCCATTTCTCTTTTTTAATCCCTAATGACTAAAGGTATCATATCTAGGGATAGTTTACACCACGTTCTCTCTAAGTAATGTGACAGGACTTACAGCATTTCATTTTGCAGCATATCTTTGGGTCTGTTTGCACTTGACGTGGAGTTTGCTTTGAGTAATATCAGCCTTTGAATTTGTTTTATGTGATTTGGTTTTCATAAAACATTAGGATACTCTCTAGATTATCCAGTCCAGTTCCCTGCCTCTATGTGTACCTGAATGTAACTCTGTAAGACAGTTGGGTAACTTTCTACATGTCCCAGGAGAAGAAAAGTGTGATGATACAGATAATCTTTACATAGTGAGGGATGTCCAGGGAAATACCAACTGTACTTGTATCCTGACAAGTTCCATTATTCTTGAATGTAATCATTATTCTTTTTTTAATTGCAATTATTTGACGTGTCTTATTCCTTTACTTCAGTGAAAGTGTTTTATTTCTCAACCTAACCTTATTTATATTCTTTGCGGAGAAAATCATAAGCCGACTTTTCTACCCAGTATACTCCACTGTGTAAAACTCTTGAAAAGTTTCTCATCACATTTGTCAGCTCTCTCTGATACATAGACAGACCTGAGTTAATGATTGTTATTGTTTACATTTCTTTTTTCTTTAATGAAAAACTATTGAATTATTCCGTTTTTCTTAAAAGTTCAGTGATGTTTATATTTCAGATGCTCTTTAGTATTCAGTATAGTCACAGCATACTCCAAGTCTCCCTCACTGGTCCACTGGTTCTAATATTTATTAGAATAATTTTATTTACCATATGTTTGTGTCATATTGGAAATGTGAGGGGGAAAATTGAATTTTGAATGTAAAAGGTCCTTTCTTCTTTTATCAAAAGGAAAAAAATGCATTCTCTGACATTAATAAAAGTCATACTGACGTTCTCTTACAAGAAACTCACTAAAATGACAGAGAGCATGAAAAATGTAATTAGGTGTTTGGTTGAGCTGAGTTGGTTGGTTGGTTCTCCTACCTGATAAATTCTAATACACAGAAATAAAATTCCAATTAATGAGAAAGTGCAAACATGGCAGATATATCGATATTCTAGATAATATTGAAGCAGTTGTCATTATTTCATATGCTTATGACAGAAAAAAATAAATTTGACTTTTTGGCAAATCTTGCTGAGGTTTTCTCTGAAAAGCACTGTAATGAGTGGATTTATTTATTCAATTCTCAGTTACTGGCTGAATCAAGGTTTTGGAAAAATAAACATGTATTCTCTATCTCTAAGTATATTAACTAATCTATAAAGGCTTGACATTCATTAATGCTTGCTGAGGGAAAAAATGAGTTCTTGAGATTGTGTTTTGCTCAGTACTGCATAACTTACTTTCACAAACTCTGCTTAAGCTTTGATTTCTAAATCTCTCCCCAGTGAAATCATACCTCAAAGATGTTTCATTAAAATGACAAGATAAGCTGCCTCGCATCCCTGTGCTGGAGTGGGGGCAAGGGACAGAGTTCTGGGAGATCTTGCAAAACTGTTCCTAAGCTTTAGGGAAAGAAGTGCAAATTATTGACTTCCGTGAAAAATTGACAACATCTCCGTGGTGAAGACAGTAGCCAAAAGGGCGGGCCAACTGTGTGCCGAGCCTCTGCTGGTCTTGATCTTGTTCTCATGGTTTTGTTGATGACTCATAGAGAGTTAGAACATGGAGGTTCGAGTTGTGGAATATGGAAACCATTAGAAAATCCATGCTTTTCAAGTAATGCATTTTAGAAAAGATTTTGAAATGCATATTTTCATTGTCATAACCTGCATGATACCATCTTCCACTTTTCCTTCCCTACCCCTTTTCTATTTGGAAATATTTTCTCAGAGCATTGGGAGGTAGTTCACATGGCTTAATTACGTCTCTAAATATTAGTTCAAACCATATGAAATTGTTGCTATTTGAACATTTTTTGCCTATAAAAGGACATAATTCCCAAGCAGAAAGATAATATCCTAGTATTACTTAACCACTTTTTGTGATGGATGTAACTCAAATTCTACCTTAGTTGATCATTTACTGGCTGTTTGACATTTACTGGCTGTGAAATAAATTTCTCAAAGATTGTTGGCATTTAAAGAGAACTCTTAAATAGGAAAACCCTCTCTCTGTGCATTCAGGGCCACCCTGGAAAACAAGCCTTAATGAAGTCATCTGATCGGTAGCCTGGTCTCTCGTGGATATAGTTCTCCTGTTTGCGTTGTATATTTTCAGGGAAAAAAATGCAGTGTAGTTGGTTAATTTATCAGTCTTTATTTTTGTTCCAAATGAAACAAAATGCCATGGCCATTCTAATTAGATCAAGAGACACTGTGATGTCTTGGATACAGCTGGGTGTTAACAGGGTTTTCTCAGCTACCAGTTTTCAAATCGTCTTTTAAAAGTGGATGATTAATCCATCTAGCACATGTTGATTTCTCCCGGTTTGACTCTGAGGTGCAAGTGACATCTTCCTCACTTTACTACCCAATTCAGGGTGTGCCTTAAAATAGCTTCCTCTAAACTGGATATAAAGATGTCTGCAATGTATAGATTCTCTAAATATCCTTTTCTTTCTTTCTTCAAGACAGTGCTAATGTGAGTGCTTAGTTACTAAAACAAATACAATGACATTTTTAAAGCCTCACACAGTTGGATAATTGCTTTAAAGAAATCATAGTACATTTTTTTACTTCCTTTTCCTGAAATAGAAATTGTCGTTCTACTGAATACCCAGGATTCCATACATCCAAAGAGTATAAGTAGTGTATTCCTTTTAAAGGATGGGGATAAATTTCCCCTATACTAAAAATCACTAGCTGCTGTAGAAGTGCTGAGTGAAAAATGGTTCTTATCATTTCTTTGTGGACTGCAATTTCCCCCTGTTGATATAGGCTATAAATACGAAATAAACAGACTTGAATGAAATCAGATAGTATGCAAAGATTTCACTGATGAGTTTACGTGAAGAACTCATAAAAAGAACAGAATATTTCCTGGTCCTAAATCTTTGCCAAGGAACCTTTAGTAACCTCCTCGCTCTCTACCCTTTTGTCAAATACCACTTTTTAACTCCATTTTTTGGAGAGTAACAGATATTTGTTTTCAGTTTCTTTTTTTACATAAAAAAGCAAAAATAAGAATATTAAAAATTATGACTGTTAAGTGAATAAGCCAAATAAACATAATCTTTAATATTCTTTATTTAATACAATTAGCACTTCCTCCCTTTCTCACATTTATCTGAGATAATTTATCAGCATTTGGACTACACTAAAATGAATTGCTTTTCTAAACAGTAGAACCTTGGCTTCCGTAAATACTTGATCTGTGCCCAAAGTTTAATATAAAAGTAGGCTTTTCTCTTAATTATTGTTTGAATAACCAAAAATCTATAGTATTTTACTGTGTTCTTCAGATATATTACATATCAAACAGGTAAAGATTTTCAAAGAATATTTCATTTTTACTTTATTAGCAAAGAGTTCTCTTTATTATTATTATTACTGGTCATGAATCCTCTTAATCTTCAAATTAGCCCACATAGAGGAAACACACACACACACACACACACACACACAATTTGCCTGTTTGGAAGATGCCTTAAAGTTCCCTGTTTTACATGGTGCTGTCTGTTGAGTAAGCGCCCAGTGGTTATGCATGGATAGTTTGAAAGAGTTAATTGGAAACTACATATGGATTTGCTGAAAGCATGATTGAAGCAATGATGATGAACTGTATCTAAGTTTGCCCTGCTTTCCTCTCTGGAGCCTACTGTTCCAAGAAGAGACATAGTTAAAAACAAATTTGAAATTGCAAATCTTTTCTAGTTAATCCCAAGCAAGAAATTAAGTGCCTATTTGTTAAGTCTGGCTCTGACCATAACTCTATCCATTTTACTAAAATATAACAATATTTACAGACAGTAGTGACACAACAGTAACTAGATGGTAACATAGTAACTTCATAAAATAGCATATGATATAAATTATGGAAGTTTTAGAATTAAAAACATCAAAGAACTGCAAAGGTCAAGTAGACACATCAACTTAAAGCACATATCAAGTTAAGCTCCAAAGAATGTCAAGATCTTAATGCCAGTATTTTCTCTGGTTTTACCAGCTTTTGGGAGGTTAAGAATAATTTTTGGGCCAGGCACGGTGGCTCATGCCTATAATCCCAGCACTTTGGGAGGCTGAGGCGGGCGGATCATGAGGTCAGGAGATTGAGACCATCCTGGCCAACATGGTGAAACCCCATCTCTACTAAAAATACAAAAAAAATTAGCTGGGCGTGGTAGAGCACGCCTATAGTCCCACCTACTCGGGAGGCTGAGGCAGGAGAATTCCTTGAACCCAGGAAGCGGAGGTTGCAGTAAGCCGAGAACGTGCCACTGCACTGTAGCCTGGGCAACAGTGTGAGACTCCGTCTCAAAAACTAAAAAAAAGTAATTTTTATCCATGACTTTATTTTAAAAGAACCACATAATGTTCAAAAATTGATATAATTATATCTCTGAGGTATTGGTGCCTGATTTTGTAATTCTATACCACTTTCTTCTAAGTGATCAACTCTCATGTAATTCCATGGCATCCATATTATTTACTCAGTAATCTGTAATTATAGACTTCCTCTAATGAAGCACGCTATGCTTTATTGCCCTGTGTTCTCAGGAGCTCTGTGGGTTTCAATTTTACAGAATTTGAAATTGGAAAAGCTATATTTTTCCAGATGAACATTATAAAGTAATGAAGAGGTTAATCAGTGTTGCCTTGATTGTTTGAAACACCAAAAGGCAATACCACCCAATATACAATTATCATACTGCTTTTAGTATGTCTTCTTTTTTTAATTTACTGGTTAGATTCAATTAAATGGTAGTAGCAGTATGTTAAATTTACTATGAGTATATGCTTTAGGAAGTTATTTATTTATGTATTTTGGAATTATTTTTTTCTATTGGAGAACAACTTCTCTTTTATGTAGTAAAGTATATCATTAAGGTCTATCAGAATTTTATTTAATAGAGAAGAGTATTAACATGTATTTGTAAAAATTGTCAAAATTATCTGAATTTAGATCACTTAAGTTTCCAAAGCACTCCCTCTAGGAATTTGATCCCTTGAATAGATCCAGTGAGCTGAACTGTATTTATGTGGTAGTCTTTCTAAAAGCGATATTCATTTAAACTTGTGAGTGCAGAGAGAATCTAGGCTTGGTTTTTATTCTTCTGCTATTTTTTAGAATCTACATGTATCTTTTCTTTCCTAAATTAAGCACATGAGGAAAGATACCTAGATGTGAACACTCAGGGTATGTACAACATGATAAAGAGAAGTAGCCTAACAGGTGGAGTTGAAGAAGCCAAAGAAAAATTTGGGGAAGCAATTTATAAGACTGTTGTAGTTTGGATTAGATCTGATATGCATTGAATCTTAGAAAAGAGGATGATGGGCCGGGCATGGTGGCTCACGCCTGTAATCCTAGCACTTTGGGTGGCTGAGGCAGGCGGATCACGAGGTCAAGAGATCGAGACAATCCTGGTCAACATGGTGAAACCCTATCTCTACTAAACATACAAAAATTAGCTGGGTGTGGTGGTGCGCACCTGTAGTCCCAGCTACTCGGGGAGGCTGAGGCAGGAGAATCGCTTGAACCCAGGAGGCGGAGGTTGCAGTGAACTAAGATTGCGTCACTGCACTCCAGCCTAGTGACAGAGCAAGATTCTGTCTCAAAAAAAAAAAAAAAAAGAGGATGGTGTGATTAAAGTTATAGTTTAGTAATCGGAGAGACTAGAAACAGGGAATTCAACGAGTTAATCCATGGAGTAGTAATCCAGGTTAAGGGTTGAGTGGTAATGTTGGAGAGGAAACTCTGATTCTGAAATATTTTGCCTGTGAAGAAGTGGTATAGCTGAGTCACTGTTTGAATTTGGAGATGCAGAAAAAAATGTCAAAGACCATTCATAGATTCCAAGCCTGGGGAATAATCAGAAATGAAAAAATTGAGATGAGAAGTCATTAGGGGTATGGTTAGGTGGGGAATTTGTGGATGATTAAATAAGTCTTAGACATGCTAAATCTGAGATGATGGGAAATCTTGTAAATAACATTGTTTGAGGGTAGCTGATAATTTAGACCTGAAATGGGACTGAGCATTAATAGTGAAGATGAGAATTAAGGCATTGCCACCGTGGAAAGGAACTAAAAGCTTTGAAACTGAGATAACTTACCAGAATCCAAAAAAGCAAAGGCCACAGACTATCCAGTGACACCTTGGCCTGTTTTCTAAATAATTATCTTTCAGCAGCTTGTTTCCGTTTTATCAACAGATAGCAGTAAGACTGCTGGGAGCACAAATATATTCTAGTTAATTGAGAAAGAATCCAGAGTCAGACTGGCCCTTTCCTGGAGCAGATTATTGAACTCCCCTTAAGAAATTATTCAGGGATTTAGATCCAGGCTTAACGGTAAATCCTTCCCTCTTCCATCTTGTTTCATCAATGTAAATTACAATATTGAGTTACGATAATCCATATCAGAAGTATATACCTTCAGCTGTTTTTCTGAAGCTAGTGACAAGAGACAGTCTCTTATACATTGCTGACCATGTTTTGTGCCATGTCATCCTCCACTACTTTCACATTGGACGAGAGATTGATTTAGGACGGCCATCTATAGGCTGCTCCACTTGGTAAAAGATAGCCTGTAATGTACACCCCTCCCAAAAGGCTATTCTATACTGGTTGAATCAATATGCTTGTTTTTCTTGGGGAGTTTGGACTCAAAGACACAAAGGTGGAAAATTAGTTGGTAAATGGCAGAAGAGAAAATTAAAACAGATACTAAGAGTAGATGTACATGGGTAGAGCTCGTGAGTAAGGGAGAATGGACATCAAATACTAAAGTAGTAACATTAACGAGTCACTAGGACTCTTGTGCCTGGAGGCAGAGTTGGGGTTATATCTTGAATGATGCTTGGGTTCTTCGTGAGGCCTGACCATGCAGCTGCTGAAACCCATTTCCTTTTCCTCTTTACTTCTGTATATATCCTTATACTAACCCCTATCTTTGTTTCTTGCAAGCCATTTAGCATGCTCATCAAAAGGGTTACAGCAGTAGCCAATTAAGTAACAGGCACTCCCTCTTTTCCTTCTCCTTCTTCCCTGCCCCAAGCCACTAGTGGATCTAATTCCTCTAAGGAAAAAGAGGGGCAGGGGAAGCGAGCGGTGCCACCCATTTGCCCCTACAGGTACCTGGGTCCAAAAGACAAACCATCAATGGAGGAGGGAAACACTTTGAAGCATATGTAAGATTAATAATTAAACTACAACCAGAAAGTTATGGAATCTTCCCGAGATTTTATTACAGGACTTGAAAGGAAGATTTGACTTGACACTGCATGTCTGGGGGCAATGGTGAAGAAAACCAAAAAACAATTTTATGTTCTTACTCTCACTGAGGTGAGACTTCTCAATAAACTAGTTATTAATAGTTATACATGCCCTTTTTCAGGCTATTTTTGCTTTTTTAGAAAAGCAAAAATATATAATATCATCATATAAAAGAAAAGGATGATATGCTCCTCAATTTGAAACAGGTGGTTGTAATAAGGACACATAAGTTTGCAGCAGTGTGCATTCTCTGGGCATTCAAAAAATAAGGTGGTCAGACACACACACACACACACACACACACACACACGAGATTTATTGTACTTTAAAAATAATGAACACCAGATCACCTGAGGTCAGGAGTTCAAGACAAACTTGGCCAACATGGCGAAACCCCATCTCTGCTAAAAATACAAAAATTAGCCAGGCATGGTGTCACATGCCTGTAATCCCAGCTACTTGGGAGGCTGAGGCAGGAGAATTGCTTGAACCCAGGAGGCGGAGGCTGCAATGAGCAGGGATTGCACCACTGCACTCCAGCCTGGGCGACAGAGCAAGACTCTGTCTCAAATAAATAAATTTAAATATAGATAAGAAACAGTTAAGTTCCAGTGCAAAAAATAGAATGAAGTTGTTAGAGTAGCCCCCACTTATCTGAGAAGGATATACTCTAGGACCCCCTGTGGATGCCTGAACCCTATATACAATATTTTTTTCCCCATACATACATACCTATGATAAAGTTTAATTCATAAATTAGGCACAGTAAGTGATTAACAACAACAATAATAAGGTAGAACAATTCAGTAAAATAGGAGTCACTTGAAAACAAGGACGGTGATACCACGACAGTTATCTGATCCCTGAGATGGCTGCTAAGTGACTTGTGGGCAAGGAGCATCTATAGCATGGAGACACTGAACAAAGGGGACATGCTACTCAGAAAGGCATGCAATTTAAAAATGTATGAATTGTTTGTATCTGGAACTTTCCATGGAATTTTTTCAGACCATAATCGACCGTGGGTAGCTGAAGCCATGGAAATGGAAACTGCGGATAAGGTGAGGACTACTGTTTTGCCTTTCTGCAGTTATGCAAGAAGTTGGCAGGGGAATGGATTCATCATTTAATTTGATAAAAAAGAACACTAGGATTCAAAAGTTAGATTACCAAATGATGAATTGTCAACTCGTTCCCTGCACTCCAAGTACCAGCAAATTAAGAGCACCAGTTCCCTCGTTTGCCACATTTTTATACTCAGTGGTGGGCTGCCATTACTGTTCTCATGTTTCACTTTTGTTGCAGTTACCTGACTGGACTCTCATGAGGACAGTTCTTGAAAAGTCACTTCATCCCACACTTGCTTCGTGCCTGGGCTTGGCACTGAGGAAGACACAGATACACATTTGACATCATGGTGGTGCTCTGGAAGCCAAAATGATTCCTTTCCCTCTCCCCTCCCCCACTAGGCTTGTGTTTGTGTTTCTTATGAAGATGGTTAGGTATATTTTACGGTGTTATATTCTGAGATGGCAGTCCAGTTCAAGTCCATAGGTAAGGAGCTAGGTCTTTGTAGAGAAGCTGAATTTATTCATTGTTATTCAGAGGCAGAGTCTCAGACAGCAAAGCAAAACTTGAAAAGCTGATTTCTCCGTGACTTTTGAAAAACTTCTCTTTTTTGTGACTGTTTTTTTGGAACTGGACTTTACGGACTCTAAAATGTAAATTCAGAAGTAAATGTGTAATCGTTGCTTCACTGTCCTGATCATTCTTGGCTTTGGCCCTCTAAATGGAAGCATTTCAATTGCGAGTAGACTTGTATTGAATGCTGGTGTTCTTTCCCTCCTTCTACCTGTGATGAGGCCTTGTTTTACTGATGTGGCTGGCCCTTGCCAAGGTCCTTCAGCACCTCAGAAGCAGATTGTGAGATCCACACGTCTGTACCTAGTGTGATTTGTTTTTTAAAGACACAGCGTCTCAGTATGTTGCTCACACTGGCCTTGAACTCTTGAGCTCAAGAGATCCTCCCACTTCAGCCTCCTGAGTAGTGGAGGCTACAGGTGCGCACCACCACACCCAGCAATTAGCATGGTTTTGTCATTGACAGTATATGCTCTAGAGCAGGGGTTGGCAGATTTTTTCTGTAAAGGGCCACGTACTAAATATTTTAGGCTTCATGGGCCATAAGATCTCTACTGCAATGACTCCATTCTGCTGTTGTGACATTAACACAGCTATAAACAAAACATAATGAATGATCTTGGCTGTGTTTCCATAAACTAAGGGACTAAAATTTGAATTTTGTGAAATTGTTATGTAGCACAAAATATTATTCTATTTAAAATGTGAAAATCATCCTTAGCACATAGGCTGTTAAAAAACAGCCAGTAGGCTGGATTTAATGACAGGAGATGTAGTTTGACTTCCTCTGCTCAAGGCATCTCGGGGTCCTAATGCTGGTTCTGTCAAACTTCACAACTATGTGACCTTAAACAAGTTAAGTTAATTCACCCAAATTACCCTCGGTTTCTTTACCTTGCCAATAAAATAGGATGGTGTGGGGATTTCAATATAAATCTCTTAGAACACTGCCTGACATAAACTAAGCATTCAATAAATGGTAGATATTATTAATATTCCTACTGACAAAAACATCTTTGTTTTATCTTTTCAGATATTAAACTCAGATCACTTTGGTACACAGTTTTGAATTGAGTTAGATTTCTTCTTCTTCCAAGTTTGTTTTTTGCTTACTCTTCCCTTCACAAGCATTCAATGCCGTTAGTAAATGATTGATTCTGATAAGACACACAGAGTATTTCAAAGGTCTCTTTGAAATATTAATTATTTAAAATACCGAATGTGAGATTTGTTTTTTCCCAGAGGCATCAACAGTGTTTTTTCTCGTAAGCGTTAACATTCAGGTTTATTGGGTGTTTGTTTATTTATAGAATATGTAATTTTCTTCTCTCAATCTTCTAGCATATAGGTAACTGGGAACAAATGAATAAGCATAAACATATTTTAATCACCATTTGCTATCAAACTCTCTTACCTTATGCAAAGTGTCAAAAGGTGCCTTTGGCTTGGAAAGTTTCTTCACTGAAAGTCTACCAACAGAAATAACAAGCTTCTCTTTAAGATATATATAGATTAGGGAAAGTTACCTCACCAATTCAGTTCCCCTAACAAACTTTTAGGTAACACCTACTATGTGGAGATTTTGGGAGAAATCACTTCATCCATCCTTCATTATTTATCAGTTTGGGGCATAATATCCACTTATGACCCCTAATATAGTATTTATTCCATGACAAAATGTGCCTGAAACATTAATTTTAAAGGTATTTAGGAAAAGTAGTAGTCACTATGATGTTTATCTGGAATTTGATGGTTAACCTCACTATAGGAAACCGTTCATTACCTGTTCTGGCAAGGAGATGAGCTAATAGAATGAATGAACTCTCTAGCCAACATTTTCCCCTATGGTTTTAACTTTAATTGCTCTGAGATTAATTTTCTTTTTGGTGGATACCACTGTACAAGGCCTCAACCTGGGAATGTAATGTTTTTCTGTTTCGTTTTACAAAGTTTCAGCTACCGCATAATGTAATTACTACACTGCCCCTAGCTCATCCTGTGGATTCTGATAATTTCTTCTAAGCTCCTGTGTCCGCTTTTCCCATCTTGAAAGTTTTCTTCTTTTGAATAACAGCATCTGCCTTCATTATTTTTCATAGAACTTTATGCTTTCTATTTATGCCCTCTTCTAATCTCTTTGGAATATTTTGAGTTTCTTAAACACTTACTGTCTGTAAATAACTTCATAGACTATTATCTTAGTTACCATCTGTTGATTCTTCCAAGTCACCATTAACTCCATTATTCGCGCACTTCCAATTAAACCATAAACTAATGACAACCTCCTGTGGGCTAGAGGCTTTCTAGGTGCTTGTGGACTGAAATACAAGTTGCTCAGGCTTTTATTATGACTATTGACACAGTGCTTTGCCAAATGGTTTGATTTCTTTTATTTCTGACTCATTTATGGTTTTGCTTTTACTCTTACCGATAGATATTAAGGTCTTGCATGAGAGTGTGTTATATTCACCATATTGTGGTAACCTTTTACTTGGTCTTTATTATCTTCTATTGTTTCATGTTAAACTCTAAGAGTTATTTGTCATCCCTGGGCCTTCATGTTTGTTAGATCTCAGAGAAGGGGTTTTTGTTTTCCTCTTCTTTAATAAATGAGCAGTCTTCCAGTTTTGTGTTATGTACAGATCTGTATATCTTGCAGCACGTTCTTAACCTGGACCATGATAGATACCATGAAAACGATTGAACCTAGCACTGTTTTCTCTTGCACTCCACTTGTCATCACCTTCTTATGCTGTTAGTTTCCATTTACTACTGCTGATGACCTTGCTCACAAAACAATTTTACATTTCTATTTATTCTTTTACCAATAATGCCCAAATTGACCATCCGACTTTGCCTAGAGTTTTAAGCAGAATAATATTTGTCACTGCAAACTAAATTTTATTTGTCATATAATTGATTTATCTCCCAATCTGGTCCATTTTGCATACTACTATGAGGCTGATCTTAAATGCCACCTTTGTCACATCACTGTCCTATTTCAGGTGGTTATGCTGATTCAAAATGGCCTCAATTCTTTTTACTCCCTCAAAATTATGTGATATAAATAGATAAAACTGGTCAGGCATGGTGGCTCACACCTGTAATCCCAACACTTTGGGAGGCCGAGGCGGGCAGATCACCTGAGGTCAGGAGTTCAAAACCAGCCTGGCCAACATGGTGAAACCCCATCTCTACTAAAAATACAAAAATTAGCCGGGCGTGGTGGTGGGCGCCTGTAATCTCAGCTACCTGGGAAGCTGGGCAGGAGAATCACTTAAACCCGGGAGGTGGAGGTTGCAGTGAGCCGAGATCGCACCATTGCACTCCAGCCTGGGTGACAGAGCAAGACTCCATCTCAAAAAAATAAATAGATAGATAGAACTAATATATGATGATTGATATTCAGACATATGTTTTCTCTGAGTGGTAGGGGCAAAAGAGAATTTTCTGGAGAGATAAAGTGTTCAATATCATGATTGTGGTGGTAGTTCCATGGATGTATGTATTCCATGGATGTATTCCAAGACTTTAAACTGTACAATTAGTATCTTTCCATTTCAACATTTGTAAACTTACATACACACACATAGTGCACATTAATGTGCACTAGCAGTTCAGATATTTTAGATTTTATTATCTGTGAACCAGTATGTTTTTTTTAAAAAAAATCTATTTGTGTCTTTTAAAAGAAATTATAATACCTAAAGTGCTCTAGAAGTGTAATGTTTTCAGAGGCTTAAGTCCCATTTCTTCGATGAAATCTTCCCCAACTCTTCGAGCCCACATAAAGCATAGCTTTATTTTTAAAAATGTTTTCATATGTGCAAGTATTATCTCACATGGAAGGGTCCTACTTTCAGTAAGAAGCCTTTTGCTTCTATAGGATCATTTAACAGTGATTGGTTCATAGCAACTTTTTCAACTTTGAGCAGCTCAACTTTTGCAGAAAGCCTTAATTATACAATCGAGAATTCAAGAAGGCTATAACGGTGAATTAAAACCATTATGCCCAGGTTGTTAAGATTTTAGGAAATGATTTTTATAGTATTGGCTTTACTTTAGTAATTTTTAAGGTGTGATAAACTGAAATAGGGTCTTAGGGAATGAGAGAGTCCAGGGCACTTGGTGCTTGAGTTCCTAGAGGAGTAAGGGCTATTCTAATTAATAATGTTTGATAAAAAGGAAGGAGAGGCCGGGCGCGGTGGCTCACGCCTGTAATCCCAGCACTTTGGGAAGCCGAGGCGGGCAGATCAAGAGGTCAAGAGATCGAGACCATCCAGGCCAACATGGCGATACCCTGTCTCTACTAAAAAATACAAAAAATTAGCTGGGCGTGGTTGTGCAAGCCTGTAGTTCCAGCTACTCGGGAGGCTGAGGCAGAAGAATTGCTTGAACCCGGGAGGCAGAGGTTGCAGTGAGCCGAGATCGTGCCACTGCATTCCAGCCTGACGCCTGGTGACAGAGTGAGACTCTGTCTCAAAAAAAAAGGAGAGCACAGAGTAGTTTCAAAAACTATGATGGGTCAGAGATTTTTCCCTCCTTGCATGCCAACAAGTTAGCCTGCTGCAGTGTCAGTGATGCTGGCAGAATACACAAGACTCCGGGGTTAGAGACACATAACACTGTTATTCATGGCACAGTAAGCAGTATGAGCTTCACATTCACATTGTTTTCCTCTGCCCTCCAACTCCCAGAGTTGGAAAGCAAACCTAGACCAGAGTTGTGATGGCAGACCTAGGTGGATGCTGCACTCACGGTGAGTTTGTGCCATTGCTGAGGAATCCCATGCTTAGGGAACCCAAATCTTTTGTAATAGACTGAACACAAACCTGCCTGACATTTGCCTTAGAGGGAGATATAATCTATCTGGAAAGCAAATGAACCTGCCGTCTTCTCTAGAGGAAGACACTGTATCTTCCAAAGTTGTTTTCTGTAAAAAGATCCTTGAAAAGATAGTACAGGAAAAGGCCATCAGTGCCTCTGTTCACAAACTGTGCAAAAATGTGAGAAACCCACAGAGAATTGTCTGTAAGTAAGTATGTGCTAGCCAATAGGGAATAAGCTTGCACAAAGGTATAGCAGAGGTAATTAATTTACCTAGTGCTAATTGTAATCTGTATCATCTCCAAACTTTTTTGGGAAAATTAAGGCAACACAAGTAAATGCTGATACTGAAAATTGAGATCAGCAGGCATTCGGCATCTACTAGATGACAAATACTGTGGGAAACATGAAAAAGAAGGTACAACTCATGCCTTTTATTTGATCTGATGATAAGTAGCTCACACAAAGCCCACAGACTGCATGCAACCCACCTAACTCCTTAGTAACATCTGTGACTTTTAGGCTGATTAGAAAGTTACCTCTGAAGTGTTACCTCTCAGATATGCCCATATGTTATCATTTTAGTGGCTAAAAGAATTACAAAATTTTCAGTTGACATTCTTTCACTCAGTTAAATAGGTATTGTATGTTGTAAAAGACGCATGTTTTACATATGTGTTCAATAAAATTTTTGTCTTTTTAAATGAAATATACACAGTTTTTTTTTTCTTGAGTTTGAACTCATAGATAAAAAAAACTACTCACTACTAATCACATCTAAGTAAGAATTAATGGTTCTATGAACTTGGAAATTCTAGGTTAACTGTCAACCTCAAATTCAATCCCATACCAAATTTCACTGAAATCCATTCAAAATGAAGAATAACTTGTTTCAAAGGATCGTGTTGACTTCCATTTTGTTTTAGGAAGACTAATTGAAATATAACCAATCCCATTATTATATTCATAAAATCTTGATTCAGTAACATTAGACATTTTATGAAAAATACTCAGATTCTTTGAAAGTTATCGTGGAGCAAAAGAAAAAGTAATGAGGGACTGAAGCGTACATTCCTTTCCTTTAATACATCAGTGATATTTACAAAGACTTTTTTTTTCTTTTTCTTTTTCTTTTTTTAGCAGAACTATCTAACATATGCATTCTCAGAAGGGACAATATTTCCCCCAAAAGGGATGAATACTGGTTCTTGGGAATGTGGGTAGAAAAAAAAAATCTTAGATATTGCAATGATTTGTAGCCTTCCAAAGGAACACAGTACATAAACAAATGTGCAAGATATCTATGGCATTAAATTTTAACCATAGAGGGCACTAGAAAAGACACTTAAAAAGACTCCCAGTGGGGGGAAGACAATAATGAAAAAAGGTTGAGAAATGCTGTCTAGGCTAATATTTTGACAAGTACAGTGAGGTGGCAACTACAAAATTAAGCAAAAGTATTTATTTTTAATTCTTCTCGACTTTATTTATTTTGAAACAGGGTCTCACTCTGTCACCCAGGCTGGAGTGCAGTGGCATGCTCATGGCTCACTGCAACCCCAAACTCCCAGGCTCAAGTAACCCTCCCACCCCAGCCTCCTGAATAGCTGGGACTACAGGCGCATGCCACCACATTCAGCTATTTTTTTTTTGTAGAGATGGGGTTTCTCCATGTTGTCCAGGCCAGTCTCAAGCTCCTGAGCCGAAGTGATCCTCCCACCTCGGCCTCCCAGAGTGCTGGGATTACAGGCGTGAGCTCCGTGCCCAGCCTCCTCTCAACTTTTTGTCATATTTGTGTTTCCATCTTTTTGTCTAATTACAATATAATAGTATTAATAATAAAACAATATCTATAGTGTTAGGCGTTTTTAATGTTTGTATATTAGGTAAATCATAAATATATTTCTTCAGTCGTTTACAGATATTTACTTTTCGGCATAGTCTTTATAATTATTTTTGTAACGATACATAAAATTCACTTGTGCTGTTGTTCTTACCTTCTTGTACTTCTACATCTCTAAAAATTCCTTCTCTGTCTTCTTTGCAATTCTGCTTCTCCTGACTGCCTGTTAAAAGTTGGGTTTCTCTGATTCTGGGGAAGGGATTAGGAAGACGTTAGTCAAAAGACACAAAACTTCCATTGGACAAGAGGAAAAAACTCAAGAGATCTATTGTACCTCATGGTAACTGTAGTTAATAACAATATATTGTATATTCGAAAATTGCTCATATTTTAAGTGTTCTGAATACTAAAAAATGATGATATAATACATATGTTAAATAACTTGATTTAGTCATTCCACAATGTTTACGTATATTAAAACGTGGCAGGGTGCGGTGGCTCATGCCTGTAATCTCAGCACTTTGGGAGGCCGAGATTAGTGGATCACTTGAGGTCAGGAGTTCAAGACCAGCCTGGCCCACATGGTGAAACTTCATTTCTACTAAAAATACAAAAAGAAAATTAGCCAGGGATGGTGGCACATACTTGTAATCCCAGCTACTTGGGAGGCTGAAGCAGGAGAATCACTTGAACTCAGGAGGTATAGGTTTCAGTGAGCCACGATCGCACCACTGCGTTCCAACCTGGGCAACACAGCGAGACTCTGTCTCAAAAAAATAAAATAAAAATTATATACCGGGTGTGTGTGGGTATATATGCATGACTTTTACTTGTCAATTAAAAATTCTTAACTTTTTTTTAAAAAGTTGGGGTTTTCTGGAATTATATCCTCTATTCTCTCCTTCTTCTAATACACTTTTTCAGGGTAGGTAATCTCATCCATCATCTGATGACCAAATCAGATGGTGGATGAGAATCTTTAGCTCCAGCCCAAAGTTCACTCTTGAATTTCAGACCCGTATTTCCAACTTCTTTTTTGTTATTTCTACTTATATATTCCTTAGGCATATCAAATACATCATATTTTCTCATACTTGTTTATCTCTGGTCATCTGAACTCCTCGGGTCCTTAATATCACCCTCCTTCTCCTGCCCACCAAGTCCTATTGACTGTATTAATGCCTTCAAAATGTCCATCCTCTCCATTCACTTTGCTCTCTGGTTAGTTCAGGGTATGTGTTATTTAGACAGTTACGCTATTCACCTAAAAATTTCCCTCTCTTTTTTATTTGAAATGCAGTCTCGCTCTGTCACCCAGGCTGGAGTGCAGTGGCGTGATCTCGGCTCACCGCAACATCCGCCTCCTGGGTTCATGTGATTCTCCTGCCTCAGCCATTTGAGTAGCTGGGATTACAGGTGCCCACCACCACACCTGGCAATTTTTTTGTATTTTTAGTAGAGATGGGGTTTCACCGTGTTTGTCAGGCTGGTCTTGAACTCCTGACCTCAAGTGATCTTCCTGCCTCTGCCTCCCAAAGTGCTGGAATTACAGGCGTAAGCCACCGCACCCGGCCAAAACTTCCCTGCCTTTTGTCTAGTCTGAGTCATTCTCCCCAATGCTGTCCAACAAGTCTTTCTAAAGTATAAATCTGATCAAGTCACTTCCTGTTGTTTACAGTTGATATGCCCAGTACAGTAGCCACTATCTGCATATGGCTACTGAGTGCCTGAAATGTAGCTAATCTGAATTGATGTGTGCAGACGTAAATAGTACTAGATTTCTAAGAGTTCGTCTGATAAGAAGAAGGTAAAATACATCATTTAAAAAATACATTTGGTTGAATGTTTACTTAATGTCTTAAAAATCAATTTGGCTGAGCACTGTGGCACAAACCTATAATCCCAGCACTCTGGGAGGCCGAGGTGGGTGGATCGCTTGAGCCCAAGAGTTTGAGACGAGCCTGGACAACATGGTGAAACCCTTGTTTCTACAAAAAAATAGAAAAATTATCCAGGCATGGTGGAACACACCTGTAATCCCAGCTACTCGGGAGGCTGAGGCAGGAGAATCACTTGAACCCGGAAGGTGGAGGTTGCAGTGAGCCAAGATCGCACCACTGCACTCCAGCCCGGGCAACAGAGTGAGACACCAGCAAAAAAAAAAAAAAAAGAATTTCACCTTTTTAAATTTTTGAATATTACTTCTAGAATATTGAGCATTTTTTATGTGGTTCACACTTATGTCCTGCATTTTATACCTATTGAGTACTGCCAGCTTATAGAATAGTGTTCATGTTCCATATCATAGCATTTTCATCTTTCATTATCTGGCCACTGATGCCTAGTTCATTTCAACTCTGCCAGCTATTGAGCAAAGAGAGCTGGGCTTGGTATCAGACTCATCTCAATTCATACCTGGGCCTATCCACCGCAGTTGAAAACATATAGTACTTATCTCAATGTGTTGTGAGGATTAAAAAATGTAACAACTGTAAAGTGTCTACTGCATGTAATTTAATTCTCCCAGGTACATTCTAGCCATACCAAATTACCTTCAGTTCTTCTTTTCTTTCTATTGAAAAGAGCATGGGTTATTCAAACATGTCTGTGACCTTAATGAATTTTTTTGGGGGAAGCGGGGGAGATGGAATCTCACTTTGTCACCTAGGCTGGAGAGCAGCGGTACAATCTCGGCTCACTGTAACCTCTGCCTTGTGGGTTCAAGTTCAATTGATTCTCCTGCCTCAGCCTCCCGAGTAGCTGGGATTACAGGTGCCCATCACCACGCCTGGCTAATTTTTTGTGTTTTTAGTAGAAACAGGGTTTCATCATGTTGGCCAAGGCTGGACCTGAACTTCTGACCTCAAGTGATCCACCCATCTCAGCCTCCCAAAGTGCTGGGATTACAGGCATGAGCAACCATGCCTGGCCTCTTAATGCATGTTAAAAGTACACAAGCCTCTTTCCATATTTACTCAATGGGCTCTGCTTTATTTTTCCTGTTTTCACCAAGTAGTAGACCTGAGAACCTGAGTGTTTCTCTTCATTTTTTTTCACTCAGTGCCCCATCCTAGAGAGTTTATTTTAAAAGAATAAATGGTGGCCGGGCACGGTGGCTCATGCCTGTAATCCCAGCACTTTGGGAGGCTGAGGTCAGCGGATCACCTGAAGTTGGGAATTTGAGACCAGCCTGACCAACATGAAGAAAACCTGTCTCTACTGAAAAAAATAATACAAAAAATTAGCCAGGCGTGGTGGCGCATGCCTATAACCCCAGCTGCTCGGGAAGCTAAGACAGGAGAATCACTTGAACCTGGGTGGCGGAGGTTGCGGTGAGCCGAGATTTCGCCATTGCACTCTAGCCTGGGCAACAAGAGTGAGACTCTGTCTCAAAATGCAATAAAATATATATATTTTTAAAAAAGAATAAATTATTATAATATTGTAGAAGTCTCAAATGAAATGCAGAACATAATCAAAAAAGATGTTTAGCTTGCTCATGTCCCATAAGAAAATGTATTTTCATTTGTGATTTCATACCCCATAGTTAATTCTTTAAACAAAGTAGGATTTAGATTTATCTTTGGAACAGCATCAGGAAGAGTGTCCTCTCCCTCTTTCCTCCTCCTTCTCTTAACTCTCTTGCCTACAAATGTCATCTATCTCAGACTCACACATTTAGCTACCCTCAAAGTAGCCACCTACTTAGGGTCCTTTTCATCAGCTAGTCCAGTTAGAAAGAGTGGGCTGAGCTCACTGGGGCTTATCCACAGTGTCATAGAGACTTTCTGGCCATTGACACTTCGAGACAAACACTCTTAACAAATGTTAAAAGTTGTTTTTCATGGCCAGAGTTGTCAAAGATAAGAGGAGGGTAAAATATTTTAAATGCTGTTTCTGTTAGCAATTTCCATGAACATCTTCTGAGCATCCCACTCATGGCTTCTTAACAGTTCTTTCCCACAGGAAAAGTTTAGACACGCAACAGCATTCTAAAAAGGAAGTGGGACTCTGGCTGATGTCTCTAAAATTTAAAATGTGGCCTTTCAGATAATGTGGTCACCTTTTCTTTATACAGTGTCAGCATCTCAAAATGGTAAAGGATATGGATTAGGTAAGAATTGAATGCAAATGTGTTTTGCAAATAGTGTTTTCTAAGATAATCGCAGATGATGGTTGAATGCCGAAAATATTCATACAATCGGTATTTGACCTTGTGTAACTCCGCTTCACCAAATCACGCCCTGCACATTGATTGCATTAAGCCAGGTCAGTGATTTCTTGCTTAGGAATACCTTTTAAGAATCTTAACAGGAAGGCAGCAGTAGCTGATCAGCTACTGTTTATTTGCATACTGAGCGTGTCATCAATAATACAAAAGACAAGGTCTTTAAGTTGAAAGAACAGTGGGATTGGCATGAATTTTGCTTAATGGTGCATAATAAGCAAAGTAGTCTGTGGTGCCAGAAACTGACAGGATCCATTATGTTAAAACAGATATATGTCTTTAATTTAGGGGTATTATATAAATCTGACAGGAGTTTTTCCCTTTATTTTCCTGTAGTTTAACTTTAATTGCTCCAAGATTAATTCTGATTTCTCCCTTTCTCCAGAGGGTGATGAGACTGGTGTGATGGATAATCTTCTAGAAGCCCTACAATCAGGTGCAGCATTCAGAGACCGACGAAAGCGGATTCCAAGGAATCCAGGTAAAACCCATTCCACCTCACATAGTATTGTAAAATGTGAATGTTTAGAGCAAAGAAACAACACCGAAGAAAAAACAAAAAAGGAAAAATAAAAACACTTCCTCATGAAGACTTTTTTTAGCAGTTGATCTCAGCTCATGTGTGAAATCTCAGCAGGCATCTACATGATTGCAAGTTTCGACTTGGTAAATGTGTCTTCAAATAACTGTAGACTTTACAACAAAAATCGGAAACAAGGACTCCCACTGTGTTTAATATTAAATATTTTAATTGTTATTTTATGAGCATGTGGTTTAGGTGGAAAGTAGTTTAAAACCATAAATGTAATTAAATCATTAAAAGTAATTGGCCCTCAGGATATCACATTAGCTTTTCACAGGTAAGGAAACCGAGACAACGCCTGTTTCTAGAGACCGTTTTGGTTCTGCAGCACAGTCTGTTCTCCATGATCCATGCTAATAAAGGGAGGAGAAGCACAGATAATCCAAGATGCCCTCAAATCCCAAAGTTTTCGTTTTTATATTTGATGATTAACAGTTAAAGCCATAGTATGAACATAGATCTCAGGGGAAGTAAGAGCATAAAAGAAGTAAAACAGCCTCCCTCACCCAAGTGAACTAGAAAGTTGTCCACTTTCTCTGTTCATACCCTATGGCAGAAGTAAATAATGTAATAGCTCCTCTAAGGATAATCCAAGTCGGCTGAACTGTCTATCTCCTCTCAGTAAGGTTTTCTATTTTTAGCTCATATCTTTCTTGAAGTAGAGAAAGAAATTAGGTATGTTGATTTTAAGAGTCCTCTTCATGGCCTATAAAGCTATATAGAGAAGTAAATGAAAAAAAAATGAAAATTAATAGCAAATATGTAAACTCTATTTAATTTAATAAGATTTTCCTTAAATACCCTGCAATTCCAAAAATGTTCTGTATTTGGACTGGAAGTTACCATGCGTCATTTAATGGAAATTGGTAGCTCTCAAAACCATTGTACTACAACAAACAAGTGAGAGAAATGGGACCCAGAACATAGTTGTCCAGGAAAGCTTTTGGCAGTGATGACCTTCATGGCAGAAGACAATATCAGTTATATTCGTCTTTTTCACATTTGGGTGAATCCTGATGGATATTGGGTAACATTCTGCCTCTGCTGTTCCTGGATGGTCCCTGGGAGATTAGCCTAAAGATAAGATTTGATTGAGAGGGGGGAAGTGTTTTGGTTGGAGTATAAGACTACTTTTATGTATATGAAAAGGGTGGAAGACTGGAGGAAAAAAAATGGAAACTGTATTTATATGTTCATATTAATTTTTAAGGTAATGCTGCATGCGAGAATACCAAGAGCACTGCTCATCTATAACTATGAGGCAGCCATTCAGCCTTTATCTGTAAATGAGAATGTTCTACCATGCCATCAGAGGCCCCCTACCACCTCTTAAGAAAAATAAAAACCTTCACTCCTCTTTCTTGAACTGTCAGAGCAATAGTAGTCAGTGAAAGGTGAACTGAAATAATTTTTGTGTCAATTCAGTTCTCTGTTAAGCAGCTGATAAGTAAAAACATGTTATTCTGGGCCATAAAAGAGCTGCCATAATTTTTCTAGGCTGTTTATTTTTAAAATGCACATTTGCTAAAGCCCTTGTCTGATTAGTCTCACACCTCATACTGATTATAGAAAAACTGTACTGGGAGAGAGAGATCATTTCATGGGGTTTCTATGAGTTTGGTACTCAAGGGAATATAGTGTTGTCAACTGTGAAACACCCAGAATATATTCACAAACTGCATAATTTTATACTACTGACTCCAAGTAATCTAAATTGGGATTTCCTTTGGTTTGTTGCTGGAGTGCCTCCCTGAACACATAGGGTTAAAAATATCACTCGACTTAGCTGTAGCAGTCCTTCCAAGTGGCAGCAGCCGCTTGCAAATGTCCAGAGGTAAAAAGAAAGGCAGACAGTGGCAGTGGTTGGGAAAGCACCTTGGTCATCAGTAGAAGAGTTGGAAGTGAGGGGAAGGGACAGAAGGCGCAGGGCTCACAAGTCTGCCAAAAACCTCTATTTACCTCTTTCTTTTGTTGTTGTGAGACAAAGTCTCACTCTGTTGCCCAGGCTGGAATGCACTGGCGTGATCACGGCTCACTGCAACCTCCGCCTCCCAGGTTCAACCGATTCTCTTGCCTCAGCCTCCCGAGTAGCTGGGACTACATGTTTGCCTTTTTATAGAAGAAGCAGAACCAGGAACTTTTACAGATTTCCTCTTTGTCTCGGCCCTTCCTAGCTAGATCATCTTTTCCTGTTAGTCCTCTGTTATTGTTACTTTCTTGGGCACCTGATTTGTTTCCTTTCCAAGATCCCACTGACTTGGTATTGTTAAGCTTTCCCTGTTCAACATTGGCATCCTTGATTTTTTCCAACAACCTCTACTTCAACACGATGAGATAAAAGCAGAAAAGCCAAATTATAAAGAAGGCTATTTCCTCCCAAGTAAAGTGAAATGAAAGGAAAATCCAAAACATCTAAAATCAGAGTAGACCACAATCAACAATGATGTACTTACTGCTCTCCTTGCCATTTCCATTACCATTGCCTATAGATGAGAATTACTGTTATGTAAAATACAGAGCTCTACCATTGTGTTTCTAATGGTAATGTTTTTGTTTATTTATTTATTATTTTTTTGAGACGGAGTCTTGCTCTCTTGCCCAGGCTGGAGTGCAGTGGTGTGATCTCGGCTCACTGCAACTTCCGCCTCCCGGGTTCGAGAGATTCGTGTGCCTCTGCCTCCCCAGTAGCTGGGATTGCAGGCACGCATCACCATGCCCAGCTAATTATTGTGTTGTTATTTTTTTATTTGTTTTTATATTTTGAGGGAGAATCTTGCTTTGTCACCCTGGCTGCAGTACAGTGGCGCAATCTCAGCTCACTGCAACCTCCACCTCCTGGGTTCAAGTGATTCTGCTGCCTCAGCCTCTTGAGTAGCTGGGAGTACAGGTGCCCGCCACCGTGCCCAGCTAATTTTTGTATTTTTAAGTAAAGATGGTGTTTCGTCAGGTTGGCCAGGCTGGTCTCGAACTCCTGACCTCAGGTGATCCACCCGCCTTGGCCTCCCAAAGTGCTGGGATTACAAGTGTAAGTCACCATGCCCAGCTGAATTGTTGTATTTATAGTAGAGACAGGGGTTCCACTCTGTTGCCCAGGCTGGTCTTGAACTCCTGACCTCAGGTGATCTGCCCACCTGGGTCTCCCAAAATGCTGGGAGTACAGGTGTGAACCAATGAGCCCGTTCATCTAATTGTATTGTTTTTAATTTCATATGTAAACAAAAGGAGGTGATAGTCTGTATTCTTCATTAGAAAATCAAAATGTTAATAAATGATATGATTAGTTGCCTAAATTATAAATCACTCACTCAGAGCCTGTGTCCCCTCCCCAAGACCTACCATATTTAGTAACTCAGAAGGAGCTGCCAAATATTGCCTCTGACCCATTCAGCAGAATGTGCTGTTGCAGTTAAGCGTACCAAAAGGCATTTCAAGGTACATGATCATATCAGTAATGGTAATTGAAAATATATCTGTTTAACAAAAAACAAAAAGGCTGGGCTTGGTGGCTTATGCCTCTAATCCCAGCACTTTGGGAGGCCGAGGTGAGAGGATCGTTTGAGCTCAGGAGTTCGAGGACAGCCTGGCCAACGTAGCAAAACCTCATCTCTACAAAAAATACAAAAAAATTACCCAAGCGTGGTGGCATGAGCCTGTAGTCCCAGCTACTCAGGAGGCTGAAGTGGGAGGATTTCTTGAGCCTAGGAGGCAGACCTTGCAGTGAGTGGAACTACAGCCTGGGTGATAGAGCCATCGTGTCTCTACACTCCAGCCTGGATGACAGACAGAGCCAGACCCTGACTCAAAAAAAAGATAACATTAACTGGTGTAGCATGGACCCCCAGTAGTTGTAATGTATGCAGGTGATAAATAGCCACTCTGCTTGTACTGGTGCATACTAGCTGAATATTAACCCAGATCACAAGCTTTGCTGATGTCAAAATCAGCGATTAGTAAATGAGCCCCTAAATATTCATTTATTGTACGTCATCTGCTGTGTAAAAGGTACTGTGCTACACGTGATGAGGGATGATGTAGAAATAATTAAGATTTCCTTAGTTATAAGACCCTGTGTATTATTATTGGAAAGATTAAAAGCACGGAAAGACTACAGAATGAGGCAGAAGATAATAAGTATTAAACAGGAGGTGTTCATAACATGCTATGTGACTTCAGAGGATGGGACTAGCATGCATTATTGGATATATCAGAAAAATAACCATGGAGGAGAAGACTTTGACGGACGAGTAGGGATTCCAACAGTGAGAGCTGGAGGTGGGGCTAGTGGGCATTTCAATCAAAAGAAATGTCATTAAGAAAACCAGAGGCAAGAAAGTTCAAAGCATTTTTCAGCACTGGCAAAAAGTACAGTAAGAAAATAGGATATATATATATGGTATAGAAGTATAGAGATAATTCTGGAAAATTACATTGGCTCCATATCATGGAGTGCTTGAATGAGAGACTAAGGTGTTAACTTACAATTCTTTAAGCTATGGGGATTTATTGAAGGTTTTTAAGAGTGGAGGAACACAATCGAAGTTATGCATTCGAACATTTAATCTGAAGGGGTATAAGTAGTGAATTAGGAGTCTATGGTCATATTCTTGGAGATAATTTAGAGGTAGAATGGTACCCAAGAGGCAAAGATAATCCTAGGGCTTTGAGTATGATTGGCTGAGAGGACAGTTGGGTTACTAAAGTATTAAGATCAAAGAAAGGAGTAGTGATAGTAGAAGAAGATAAATTCAGTGTTGGGTAAGTTAAACTGAAAGTGATAGCAAAGCATTGAGGTCCAGACGGTTCTTGGAAATGTAGATACAGATTTCATGACAAAATGGATTCTTGAGTATTCTGGATATAGTGTGGATATGGAAGAGATTGTTAGAGGGATTTTTTAGAGAAAAGAGAACCAATGACAGCGCCTTACAAACACCTTCACTAAGGGGCTAAAAGAAGATAGACAAGGAGCAATTGGGCAGGTAGGAGGAGAATCCAGACATTATCGTCCAAGAAGCAAAAAAAGAGGGAAGTACTAAGAAGGCAGGAGAGGTGAACATTTTTAATGCTGACTTATGCTCTAATGAAATAAAAAAGGGTAAAGACTGATGATTTGCTATTTGGGAGCTTTCTAATGACTTTTTCGAGAGCATCCTTTCAATATTGTGATAGAACTGGGAAGAGAATACAGAGCTATCCAGAGTAGCCAGAGAGGCTATAGGGAAAGATAGTATTCATTCACCAGTTGTGCAGTCTTACTGAATGCCTCCTCGGTGCCGTAGACTGAGTTAGGTACTGAGGATACAAAATCAAACAGGACGCTTGCCTAGAGGAGCTCACATACTGTTTGGGAAAACAAGAATATAAACCATGTGATCAAATTACAATGCAGTCTTCTATGTGCTGTAATATCCGTAGGAACAGTGAGCCTGTGCAGCATAGGGGTTAGAGGACCCACTCCCAACCCCCCACCCCTCTCCTTTGTGTCTATGTAAGATGGGCTATACTTTCTAGCAGTTTGGTGGATGAAAGGTACACCTCATTTTTCCTTAACAACCTGGTAATGGATTTATCTTCCGTGAATTTTGCTAAATCTTTCTTGACCCTGTGTTGTTACAGGCTTTGTTACCACTTAAGATAATAAGTTGCATATGTTTACCATCTGCTTCGTAAAGAATTGCCCGTCAGTATTTCTGACTGTGTCACTGTAATATCAAAGGTAGGCTTTAGAGGAAAAAGAAGCACATAGAGAGACACCTTGCAGGAGTGATAACCACTCTTAAAATACAAATACACAAGTCCACATCTGTTTTATTGCCAAATAGCTGTAGATACTTAGAGCTTGCTTCTCTTTCTTCAGCCAACCCAACTTTTTCATTCTTTGCCCACTGTAAGTAAATAGAAACAGGCCTCTCCACAATAGGTGGATATCTAACTTAGCATTTTGGCTATGAATAGATTTTTGATATATAGTTCTAGACATTAAAAAAACACACAAGAGAAGCATTATGAAGAAATGAAACCAGGAAACAATAAATGTATTTTGGTTTTAGAACCGCACAGGGCAACCAAGAAAACTAAATTTCAAAAATGAGGAGCAACTCAGGAGACACATGATCCTAGTTTTATGTATCAGCAAGATAACAGTATAAATGAGAAGGTATAATTTACCATTTGAGAACAGATAGGGGACAAGAAACAATGTTGTACAGCAGAGGGTAAAAAAACCTCTCTGTGTATTAGGGAAGTATAATTTCACAGCAAAACCAAACCCACATTTCCCAAGGCCTCACTGCCTCACGTAAATAACAAAACACAAATTTTGCTTGCTCTGGTCTCCACATACACATTCAGGACCTCATCTGCTTTTGGGGCTCTCTGAAACATTTCTGGGAGTTCTCAAGGGGCATTTCACAGAAACAAGCTCACACTGCTGTTCCTCCACCTCTGCTGTAAGACCATGCCTTTCCACGCCTGCTGTCTTCTATAGCAGCGGGGATTTTCTTGCCTTCTCAGTGCCAGATTGACAGTGGTCATTGGCAAAGTAGGAGGGAAATGCCTCTCTCTTTTCTTTTAGTGTGGCACTCCACCTGTGTACCAAGTAGTACTGCTTATGCCTCAGAGTATCACTGATAATTTTAAAGAAAGAGCTTTCAATTTTAAATGACAGGCTCCCCCGCCCACCATCACCATAGGATTTGACCCAGGATGACAAGGGCCAAAGACAAGCTGATGTCAGATCCCATGTAATACTCAGTATCATCTTGATGACCAAGACCTGTTGTGGTTTTGTGCTTATTTTGTTTTAATATTACTAGGTCGTGTTGGTCATTCATTCCAAGCTATTTACTTCTTTCTCCCTGAAGATGAGTTCCTCTTCATGACTTTCTCAGTCTCTATTTTATAAATGTCAGAATCTTTTTTTTTTTTTTTTGAGACTTAGTCTTGCTCTGTCACCAGCCTGGAGTGCAGTGGCACAATCTCGGCTTGCTACATCCTCCACCTCCCGGGTTCCAGCGATTCTCCTGCCTTAGTCTCCCGAGTAGCTGGGACTACAGGCATGCGCCACCATGCCCAGCTAATTTTTATATTTTTAGTAGAGACAGGGTTTCACCATGTTGGTCAGGCTGGTCTCGAACTCCTGACCTCGTGATCCTCCCACTTTGGCCTCCCAAAGTGCTGGGATTACAGGTGTAAGCCACCGCGCCCAGCCAAATGTCAGAATCTTATACTAGCACTAAGCCCCATTTGGTCTATAATACATTCATCATATTGTAATGTACAATTAAAACCTGGTTTTAAAAAGTAGTGTAAGGAAATAAATAAAAGCATGACATTCATCCAAGTAATACTTACTGATCAAATGCTAGGGGCCAGGCAACAGTGCTGGGGCCTTGCCCTTAAAAACTCAGAGTGTCATGAGAAAGGCATACATATGATATAAATTTTATAATGTTAAGTGTGGAAAATGTGCTAAAAGGAGCAACTAACCACCTGGAGAATTCAAGAGAGGCTTCATGATGAAAGTGGCCTTTGATCTGTGTTTGGAAGGATGAATAGCAGTTTGGGGGAAAACAAGAGGAACAGACTTTTCCGATAAAGGAAATGACAAAAAACATGTGATGGAGATATGAAAGAGTAAAGTGGCAATGACAAAAAGATAGTTTGTTATAGCGAAGAGGCAGCGGGAGTTTAAAGTAAAGAATTATATTATATTACACACACACGTACGTAAATGAGGTTGAGGCTGGAGATCGATTTTGGGGATATCTGCATGTATGTATGGTTATTGAAACCTTGGGATCACCCAGAAAGAACATAGAGGGTTGAGGATGGTACATTTGGGAATTATAATATTTAAGAGGCAAATAGAAATATCAACAAAGGATACTCAGAAAAAGAAAAAAAAATTAGAAAAGGAAGAAGAAAAGCAGTAAAAAGTGGTACCTAAGAGCTGGGCATGGTGGCACGTGCCTGTAATCCCAACTGGTAAGAAGAACGCTTGAGCCCAGGAATTTGAGACCAGCCTAGGCAACACAGTGAGACCCTCTCTTAAAAACAAACAAACAGAAAAAAGTAGTACCTGGAATGCCAAGAGTAGAGAGAATTTCAGGATGGAGAATTAATCAACATGGTCACATCCTATAGAAAAGCTAGGTGGAATGACAACTGATAGTTGACCACTGGGTTTGTCAACTAGCAGATTACACTTGACCTTTTCCCAAAGGTCAGAACAACTGTGAGGGCCAAGAGACAGGTTCTTTTTTGAGGGGGGGGGAGGGGGACAGGGTCTGACCCTGTCACCCAGGCTGTAGTACAGTGGTGTGATCACCACTCACTGCAGCCTCAAACTCCCAAGCTCGGGTGATCCTCCCGCCTCAGCCTTCTGAGTAACTGGGACGACAGGTGCATGCCACCACACCCAGCTAATTTTTTTTTTTTTTTTTTTTTGGTAGAGATGGGGTTTCATCATGCTGCCCAGGCTGGTCTCAAACTCTTGGGCCCAAGGCATCTGCCTGCCTTGGCCTACCAAATTGTTGGGATTACAGATGTAAGCCACTGAGCCACACCAAGAGCCAGGTTCTAATGTGTTAAGCAATGAAGAATGTATTTTATACTGTGAATGCTGAGATTTGAGGGAAAGAAAGGTAGAAGACAATGAAAAGATAAACTGTGTCTCTTTCAGAGATTCTGACAGGAAACACTAGACACTCCCATGATCTTGAATGGAATTGTCAATCACTAATGATTATGCCAAATTTTACTTTCAAATATGTGATGCACCCCCCAATTCAATTACATTTGTTGAGCATCTACTGTGTGATTCAGCTAAAATACCTTAGCATGCCTAGTGATTTGCAGTTGTGTGATATGTAATTCATAGCCTCCAATGTAGAGTTTTACTCTTATAAGTTAAAAACTGAAGAACATTTATGGCTCATACAGAGAGGGACTGGATTGAGGGTAGAAAAGAGATATTCTTGAGTTAACTGGATAGAAGAGGGTAGGATGGAAAAGGTGCCAAAAATGAATAGGAGCTGAGCACAGTGACTCACACCTTTAATCCCAGCACTTTGTAGAGCCAAGGCAGGAGGATCTCTTGAGCCCAGGAGTTCAAGACCGTCCTAGGCAACCCAGGGAGACCTTGTCTCTACAAAAATTTTTGTTGAAAATTAACCAGGTGTGGTGGTGCACACCTGTGGTCCCAGCTACTCAGGAGGCTGTGGTGGGAGATCACTTGAGTCCAGGAGGTTGGGCTGCAGTGAGCTGTGATCATGCCACTGCACTCCAGCCCAGGGGACAGAGCCAGACTCTGTCTCAAAATAAAAGAGGGGCAGGGTGTCGGGGGGCCACCTTAAGAAAATCTTTGTCAACTTTAGAATTAACTGATTTGCAAAGGGTGAAGGTCAGGAGCAGGTGGGTCATAGTACACATGTAATTTTCTTGAGAGGAAGGAAGGAGGTGGTCGAGTAGGGGCAAATCACATATCCTTATGCTAGCCATTTAGTGTTCTCTGGAGCATGAATCCAGCAGTCTTGGAGAAGTAATAAACATCCAGGTGATAGTTAATAACATGAGGGTGGGTCAGAAAATCTCAGGAGAATGAATAGAGCAGCGATCCTAAGACAGAACTCTAGAGAAAACAAACATTTATGGCAGTGATTCTCAGCGCTGGCCACACGCTGGTATCACTTTGAGGTACTTCTGAGAAATACCCATGTCCAGTTCCTCTCTGAACCAATTAAACTGAAATCTATAGGATTGGAGCCTGGATGATAGCATGCTTAAAAGTTATTCAGCCAATTTTAATGTGCCCTCAAAGTTCAGAACCATGAATTTATGGGACTAGCTCAGAAGTTGGAGCCCATGAAAGAGAGCACGAAGGTATTAATTATGGAATATGGGGAGAAGAAAGCTATGGTGGTATCACAGGGGCCAAAAGAGAAAGGGCTTAATGACATCCAATGTAGCAGAGATTACATGGACATAGAGTGTGGAATAATAGAAATGGGAGACTCAGATGTGGTATAAGGGTAGGAGAGGGCTGAGAGATGAGAAATTACTTAATGGGTACAATGTACATTATTTGGATGGTGGTTACAATAAAAGCCCAGACTTCACCACTACAGAATATATCCATGTAACAAAACTGCCCTTGCACCCTTTAAATCTATACAAATTTATAAACATGTACCTGAGAGGATGGATAAAATAAGGATTGGAAAGGCTCCATTGGATTTCACTAACAGAAATTCATTGGTGACCTTAGCCAAAACAGTTTCAGGAGAATCTGTTTGGAGGGAGGGGATAAGAAAGGGATAGAAGTCAGATCGCATTGAGTTCTCAAATTCTATCAGTCTTTAAGACCACTTAATCTAGTGTCTTTTTTTTCATCACTTCATACAATTCTTGTGATGAAGTGTGTACCTGTATTGGTTATGTAATTTTTTGTTTGTTTCCATTTTCTTTTTATTTTTAAATGAAAATTCAATTTTACATTTGGGACAAACATACACATGTTTTGGCTAATAAGATCCAGGTTTGCATTAAGGAAGCTAGAAACTAAAGATTGCTATGTAGTCTATCCTCGATTATTCCTTGACAATTGGAGAACAAATTGAACATGGACTATTTATGTCCTATTTATATGCAAAATCGTTCTAAGTATTGATGATGCTCTCTATAGAAATTTCAGTCACTCATTTGCTTCTCTGTTCTATACAATGTAATCATCTCTGCTACACATTTCCTCCGTGGTGAACCTTGCAGGAAAGTAGGAGATAAGGTCAATTCGAGTTAATTTTTATGAGAATATGAATATAACCGGCTTCCTTTAGTTATTGGAGTATGGGATAAGTTAGGGGAAACAATTATGCAGCAATAAATTTATCTTGGTAGTTTTAAGTTCATGTCAAAAATTCACAGACATGCTAATGTTGGTAGCTAAGCTCACACAACTACCTGCTTATTTACAAACCTGCAATTCAGGAAAAAATGGTTGGGATGTTATATGGTAAGTGGGTGATGCCAGTCTAACAAGAGCAGATGCTCTATGCATTTGCAACTACAAAAACCAAAACTGTATTCAACAGATTGTCATAAATACCTTAAAATTTCTAGAAAATTAAGTGCTTTTACAACTAAAGAAAAATAAACATTTATTCTAGTTGGTGGCCTTGATTATGGGAAAATTTCTCTCATATGGGCTCATTTCTATATTATTAAGTATTTTCCTAACTAGGAATAAGAAATTTTAAGCTCTGCTTGCTTTACAGCAGAATCCATCTGCTTTCCCAGTGGACATCCCAAGATAGCCAGATTTACTTGGACATGAATGTACTTCTGACCCTTCAATTTTCATTAAACCTTTGGATATACCACTTCTGTATATTAAAATTTGAACCTTACTCCTGGTAGTTCCCTTCCTTGTGCCCATTAAAATGAGAGGAGTGGAGGCTGAAAGAAGGAAGGAAGAAAGCAGTGGGTATCTTAAGTGCCACAGTTGTTTTGTTTCGGGTTTTGTTGTTGTGGTTGGTTGTTTGTTTTGAGATAGGGTCTCCCTCTGTCACTGAGGCTGTAGCACGATGGCGTGATCATGGCTCATTGCAGCCTTGACTTTATGGGCTCAAGGGATTCTCCCCCACAGCCCCTCAACCCCACTCTCAGCCTCCCGAGTAGCTGGGCCTACAGGCTCACACCACTATGCCTGACTAATTTTAATTCTTTTTTTTTGTAGAGATGGGGTCTCAATATGTTGCCCATGCTGGTCTCGAACACCTGGGCTCAAGCAGTCCCCCTGCCTTGGCCTCTCAAAGTGCTAAGATTACAATCCTGAGCCACTGAGCTCAACCCCCAGTGCCCTTTTGAAATTCCATTTCTTCTATTATTTCTTGGTATCGTTTGCATTTGCAAAATATCTTGAATCTAAGATAGTGCCTCACCTATTCCAGGAAGCCTTTTAAAGTTATGCTCAATGTCAAATCTCTTAAAGATATATTAATAGATGATACAAAGTATTAAAATGCTATAACTATATTCTGCTATTTAAAGATCGTAGTTTATTTTTAGCATCTAGCACATAACTCAATATAGTATATGCTTTTGATAACTGCTTGTTGAATACTTCACAATTATTTTAACAAGACTAAATCTACACAAAAGCCTTTTTAATGTATTATACCTAAAGCTATCTCTGAAGTTGAAAATTTGAGGGATGGAGGAAATAGAAATTTTATTCTACATCACCGTAAATGAAATCCCATTAAAGCTGAGTTTTTATGAGCAAACTTGCATGTCCTATGTATGTTACCTTCACATGACCTTTCTACTCAGTAATGTTTATGCTTGACAAGTAAAGAAAAATGCCGACTTTATATAAAAACCACAAAATAACTGTATGCCATTACTCTTATTCTTACATCCATTGTGTTTGTGTTTGACTGCTACCTCTGTCATTCTCAACTCAAATCATGGCTTGTTCCACTCCCACATGGCTACTTAGAGGGCAAATTCCTAAATACTGCGAGAGAAAATAAAAATTGCGTGGCAATAATATCCTTTTGTTTCAGCTTTACATCATCATTTGCAAATACTATTATGCTCTATAAGATAGGGAAATAGAAGTTAGTGAATTTCTTTAGAATATCTGTAAGTAATTAATTGCTTTTCCAACTGTCATACTTATCTGCTCAGAAGAACAGATCTTTCTCGTTTAAGAGTTTTATTCAGTTCTAAGTAATAGTATGTAGGACTATTATAAGGATTTGATCTGTTTGTTTGAGGGACTTCTGGAATCCAGGATGGTATTTTCCCTTTCCACTTGGGAAGGTTTTAGCTTCAGATTTTAGGTTTACTGGTCTGTTCTATTGTTTGCCTAGCATAGAAGTAGTATACCACAAGCAATACAATACTCTCTGGGCAATGAACAGGAATTCTTTTTTTTATTTCATACATTATTCACAACTCTGCAGTGGTTTCAGAAAGTCAGTGTATATCCTGGACACAAAGAAATGAAATACACAAAAAGATATGATTTTCATATACTTCTTTGGAAAGTTAATACTATTGTGCATGGATTTCATTTTTATTTCAGTTATAATACCTGTTAGAGCTTTAGCAGCCTTATAGCTATTAATCAAAAGTGTTCATGTTTATCTTATTTCATAATAAACTGATAGATTATCTTCAAATACTTGGAGCTAAACTACGAAGGAATGTTTGTATCAGGAGGGTTAAGCAATATGATTTTTCTGTGGATAATCCAGTGTTTCTTTTAATTATTGTGACATCATCTCAGTTGTCTATATCAGTACTACCTTATGTGGCAGAGATAATGAGAAATGACAGCACTTTGTACATAATATTTGTGGAATTTAATTCTGTTGTCATATCAACAAAAAGCAATCATGAATTGAACAGAAAAAGGACTTTAAAAAGAACTTTTCTAGTACGTAGATTTATGGTCCAAATTTAAACAAACTCTTTTGCACCTAGAAGAGCATTAAAAGAAGCTCAGTTAGTAGTCCTGAAAACCCAGAACATGGAAGCACCCAGATGATGCCTATCCTTAGTGACTGGGTATAATAAATTAGTGAGTAATGGACCAAGATAGAAAATAAATTTAGAAATCAAGTTACACCATTATGTGTTTCTAGGAAATGATTAGAGAATGTTTTAAGTGTTGAATTTCCATGGGATACAGGTTGGGAAGGCAAATATCACATCTAGCAATTTAAATAATTTTCTTAGTTGCCATCAACAATATTGATCAGTTTGCATGGCTTATTTATTAGAACTGAAACTTCCTGGCAGGGGAAGATGCAAAGCACTGAGAAAATATTATGGTCAAGTTGAATGCTGCTCACACAGATTGTGAGAATTATGCATTATCCCTTTTTCACTTTTTTCCTACTTCCCATGCTTCATGGTCCTGAGGCTTTTTGAACACCACTTTCCTCATTTTGTTCTCGTGATTCAGAGAATTTTGTTTTATCTATTTATCTCCCTCACAATACTGTTTCGTTTCACTTCCCCTCCCCTCCCTCTGTTGCCCAGGCTGGAGTGCAATTGCGTGATTGATCTTGGCTCACTGCAACCTCTGTCCCAAGGGTTCAAGCGATTCTCATGTCACAGCTTTCCGAGTAGCTGGGATTACAGGTGCCGCCACCATGCCCAGCTAATATATATTTTTTGTTTTTTTTAGTAGAGATGGGGTTTCGCCATGTTGGCCAGGCTGGTTTTGAACTCCTGACCTCAGGTGATCTGCCCACCTTGGCCTCCCAAAGTTCTGGGACTACAGGTGCACCACACCCAGCCCCTCACAACACTGTTTCTCACCTCCATTGCCCCAACCTGATATTCTACACATTAGTTGTGGATAAGAAAAACTAGGGGGAAAAATAGGAAAATACAGTTGTTTAGGCATTGTTTGAAGTCTTTTACCTCTCTTAAGTCTCAGCATTCTGTCTCTTTTATGGGGGAAGAAAAAACAAGAGTGACGATACACAGCTACTCCAAATAAACCCTCTCTTAATTTATGTAAAATTGTTCTAATCTTGTTGGTGGGGGTGGTGGGGAGAAATGTTTAAATGGGATAGAGAAAAATTCCTGGATGGAATTCTTGGTTCCCAACCTTTTTGGAATTATGACCTCATCACCACTCGAATTTACAAGTGTTTGTGATAGTGAGTAAGACATCAAGTAGATAATTAACCTTTTGTAGTTCTATGTCAATAATTTCATCAATTAGTATACACAATTGCAAAATGACTACATAATTATTTTGCTCTCAAAAAGTCTATACTCTTAAAGAAACTTCAAAAGGAAAAAATATCTTTTCATAAAAGTTCCTCAAACCACAGTGCATATTTATTTACATTTGACAGGTATAAATGTGTTTAATGAAAAGGAAAAAATTCTGGATTTCAATAGGTAGAACAGGTTGGTAGGTTTAGCACTTTTTATTTTTGTCTTTCCAAATTCAGTCAAAATAGTTCTTACTAAAACAGGTCACACTTAAATTCTACTCTAAGGAGAGTTCTTTATTATTAAGGCATGTAAAACAAAAACAAAAAAACATTTAAAGCACTTCCCTTGTAACCTAATTGATATGTTAATGTTTTTCTCTAATATTTTGAAAATGTACACCTATGTTCATCCACTTTTTTTTTTTTTTTTTTTTTAGCTTGGAGGCTCACTCCAGTAAAAGTAGGACTCTGTAATGTATGTATTTATCTGTTTACCTAAACTGAAGTATGGCCCCAGGAAAATAGCATATTTGATTGATTGATTTGTTTTTTTAAAATCAAATCATGCAAATCATTTTAATTATGCATAACTTCAAACTGCTACTTAACTCCCATTCTTGAGAATTAAATAGGTTTTGTTCTCCTAATTAGCTGGGTTATAAAAGTTAAATGTTGCAAAAAAAAAAAAAAAAACATGAAAGAAGCTCAGTTTCGAAGTATGGCTTCTTTCCTGGGCCCTGTACTATGTGGTACATGTCCTGGCATAACTGAAGGTAGAAAGGGTAGTGATTAGGTGGAATTCATCACAGAGTATCACGTCCTCTGTGTCCAAAGCTGCTTTTGCACCAATTAGCTATGACCTTTTCTTCTAGCCTTGGGGTGTAAGATTACTAGAGGCAACAATTTCTGAAATATTTTCTTTCTAATATTAGTTAAGGCAAATTTCCTTGCAGAGCTAACTATTCTTTCATGGTTTTTGGTTTTCTTTTTTTTTTTTCCTCCATCTGCTGCTTCTTTCCACTAAGCAGCTAAATCTTTTGCTGAGGAATTAAACGTAATGTTTCTAGAAACATTAATAGCTTGTGCCCTTTTCTGAGTGTCCTACTTCAGAAATATTGCAGCTGCAGTGGTATTACGTGCTATCATTTCTTCCTGTTTCTCTCAGCAGGGAAGTTCCAGCTTTAAGGTAGATCTGAGTTCTTTTATTCCTGGCTTGGGTCTCAGAGATTTTCTTTTTCTCAATGATGTGAATGCCTTAGTCAGGGTTTTAAAAGCCTATTGCTGCTTTGTCAACTTATTTCACGTAGGTTCACTATGCAGCTCATAGTAATAATGGAGACTGGGCAAGGGTATAAATGAATAATTACAAATCAAACCCTCCTGTTGGAAAAGCAACCCAAAGCAGGGGACTGTGTGAGTACTGTCATGGTAACCTCACCTCTAGAGATGATGGGTGGCGCGTTACCTCTGTATGTAACAGGGAAAATCCTCCCCAGGCTGTAAAATGTTGAAAGCACAGCTAAAATGAAAACAAACCGCTGTTAAATTTTTTCTACGGTACTTTGGGTTATAGGACTACAATGTGGCCAAATGAAAACGTTTTTTAATTTGACTTGCGTTTGGGGCAGAGAATGGCAGGGCTTTGCTGAGGCTCCCTCCGTTGTTAATTTCTTCCCCTCCGAAGCATGCCTTTTATATGGTTCTTCTTTCTTATCCCATTTCACTTGTCATTTTATTTGTTTTCAATTTGAATATCACACTATTTATGCAATAGTCACTGCTTTTGACGTTCATTTTACAGAGCCGTAAGTTTTATTGAGACAAAAATAATTTTCTAAAAGCATTAGTTGAGAAAATTAGTTAAATCCTTTTCAAATAATAAAAGAAGGCAGATTTGACTTATTCGATTTTGACATCTAATTTGAATCTTTTGTGGTTGTTGTCCTGAAAGCTGCTACCACTTGTTAAATTTGAACAAGTGGAGAGAACAAAACAGACGTAGTAGAATATTCTACTTAACTAGCTTTAAATTAATTTTAGATTACACAGAACCTCATCTTCATTATTAAAGTCAGAAATTCAATATGTATTCCAAATTGTTCTACTCTTCTAACTCCTTTAATAACGTCAAAATTTTATAACAGAGAAACAAGGGAATTAATATTTTGTTATGGTATAAATCTGTTTCTAACATACTATGAAGTTAAAAATTATTTTTTCCCACACTTATGACTCCTCATAGCTAATTGAAACAAAACTCACATGAGTAATTTATACTACTGACTACCTGCCACTTAAGCATTAATGGAGACTGAGCCAAGAGTATAAATGAATAATTACAAATCAAACCCTCCTTTTGGCAAAGGACCCCAAAGCAGGGGACTCTCTGAGTACTGTCATGGTAACCTCACCTTCATGGGAAGAGAAATAAAGTTTTGAAATAAAAGGAAATAAGCCTACTTTGAAAAGATTGTATATCATTAACAATTTTTGTGTTTTATATTTTCCTAAATAAGCTAGTTTTAAAACATATAAACATGTTAAGTTGGAAGTGAATCTTATAATGCCAGCACTAGTTATAATTCATGATTAGCACTGGGGCAAGCTGGTAATTTGAAAACCTCACAGATTTTTACTGCTATTTGTACCTATGTCAACTGTACCAGTGATAAAATAATGATCAAAGGACTGATGGCTTAATATAATAGCTATTGTGCTCTAAATATCTTTTATGCTTTGACATTAAATGTCTCTATTGCCTTCGTATCTACTTTCAAAAATCTACTACCCATTCCTGATAGTATTTAACTGGAGTTATTAGTCCTTTGACAGTGCTGCATGCTATTGACAGTATCTTTTAATTTGCTTAATTTCCTGACATTTGCTATGTTAATTTTTTACTTTGGGACTTTTTAATGCCAGATTTGTGCTTAAAATAGAAAAGCCCTCTACTAATAAGATTTAGTCATATCACCTAAGTACTACAGAGTTGTCCCAGATGTAATAGGGAGAGATAAAGAACGGATCACAGATAATAAGTTTGCCCTGCTTTCTGCACTAAGTTATTACTGCAAGCTTTAAGTCTCAGGCTTTTATTGATAAATATAAATACAGGTTATGTAAGGAAAGCCTATGCCTATTTATAATAGCATTCAAATCAGGTTTTAGTAATTGCTTTAGGCCATACTGCTCCATAACCAGTCCCAAGGCAATTGGAAAACAGGTATCTGTTGCATAATCTGTGTTTATTACAAATGCTTTTTGTTTTAGGATTTTTGTAACTAAAGTAATGTAACTAAATAATACATTCTGGTTAACTATCAGGTAAACAACTTTACATAATATAGATGTATTATATTTTGTGAAACAACTGATGGTCATTCAAAGGGGGAAGATTGTTGGAAGGTAGTATTTTCAATTGGTTACCAGGCTTTTAACAAAACAATTCCTATTATAATCCTAGGGAATTTCATCTGACTAAATCTCCACTCAGATGACAAGCAAGGAGTGAGAGCTGTAGCCAAAAGACAAAGAGTCGGGGAAACCAGTGTCTGAATGAGTCCCACCATGGTGCCCTTTAGCGGGTCCCATTGTGCCCTGGGTTAGCACCTTTCACCATTGCTTATGAAAATACTCAGCATTGAATGATGCTGTATGTCTTACATTCTACTTACTAAAATTGCTTATGCAATTTCAATTGGCTATGGTATTTATCATTTACTGTCCTCTGCATTATATAGCACGGTTAAGCCTAAGAAGCAGCTGCCTTTTTTTTTTTAAGTGGATCAAGCGATTGTTATGTATTGTGTGAATATCAGTCCAAGTTTCTTGAGTGCTGTGGCATCTAAATGAAGGGTAGTAAATATACATTAGGCTCTTAAAATAAAAAGACTTTTATGTGATTCTTCAAATTCTACATTGCCTGGAAATAAATAGTGGCTACCGGATCCTTTTAATAAAATTTAGATATATTCACCTGCTGTGAGCACATATAAATCTGCACTTTAATGTTAATGGAAGTTACGCATGGATATCGAGAGGTAAAAATCTTAGAAGATATTATAAAATCATGTTATGTAGCTCAGTTTTTACAGTAGTTCAAATGTAAGGGGCATCTCTGCATGCCATAAATTACTATGCATGCGTTCTTTAACCTACAACATCCTGGAATAAATAGCTTTAGAATCATAGGCTTGGTTAGTTTCTTTTGAAGTATAGGGAGGTGGTGAATGTATTTTAATTATAAAAGCCTGTTAGAAAATCTGACATGGTAAAAGGAGCTATATTGTATGTACACGTATGTAGCTCCTTTGGTGTTTGGGAAGAACAGTAGTAGCCACTCTGGTATTTTTTCCCATTGTCTGCTCAGGCCGTTTTAGGTCTGAGACTTTCTCACTCCGCAGCCCCCACCTCCGCATAACTTCTGCCCCGATTCCTTCAATGGCATAGTCTCTTTTCTTTCTCTTTTCATTTCCCAGGAGAATTCAGGAGCTCTTAGGTCCCACAGTTGACTGAAGTGCTATAACTATAGCCTGTATCTTTTATTAACATACTTACATGCTATGCTTTTCTGTGGTAGCACAGAATATTAATGTAATTGGCACCCTTCCTTAAGATGTACTGTCCATTTTGAATGACAGCTTTAAGTCACAGGATTAGCCTCCTATACAATGGGCTATTTTTTTTTAAAAGGAAGACGGGAAGATTTGTAATTTTTAAACAGTGAAAATTTCTAGAAAATCTTCCGTTGCTAATCCTCCCAACCCACCCAAAAAAAGAGCAAGTTTTGACATTGAAATTTCAGGAAATCTTCATACGGATAGCACATTTTCCACACTTTAAAAAGTTAATCCATAAGTTAATCACAATGAAGACACCCTGCTTATTTCCTACAGTGGCTAAGAAGATAAAGTGAGATCGTGAATGTGAAACTTCTTTGAAACTTTTTAAGTGTATTTATTTTAAATTTGAGTAGAGCTTTAAAGTGTTCAAAGATTATTATCAATACTATATTAAATCAATGCCACTTAAACCCTTCACTGGCTTCCCATTTCTTCTAGGAGAAATTTAAATTTTTTACAGTAGCTCAAAAGGCTCTGTGTGATCTGACATGTATATCCATTACCTGCGTCATCTCCAGCAGTCCAACACTGTGAGGAAATGTGGTGTCCCTTACATTGGAACCACAAGACTATTGTATTAGAGACGGAAGCATTGTTTTGGTGCAGATATCTTCCAGTATTTCTCTTTCAAACTCAGGCTTTTTGGTAAAATTCAAGCAGGATTTTGATGTTAGAAGACATGATATCGGATTTCACTTTTATTATGGTTGTTTTGGTGTTATTTTGAAAATAGGTACAGTGTTACTGGATTCATTTATATCTATTATATAATTGATTAAAGTAATGAACAATTAAAACATAAGCAAGAATTTATAGGGTGCTTAACTCATAGCAGTAAAAACAGGATATTGAACTTACAGTTGCATTGCCTATTAGACATTTCTGATATAGAATAGGTCTGATATTTTCTAAATGGAACAATTAAAAGAAATCTTCTTTTTTTTTTTGAGACGGAGTTTTGCTCTGTTGCCCAGCCTGGAGTGCAGTGGCGTGATCTCAGCTCACTGCAACCTCCACTGCCCAGGTTCAAGCGATTCCCCTGCCTCAGCATCCTGAGTAGCTGGGACTACAGGTGCCCTCTACCATGCCCAGCTAATTTTTTGTATTTTAGTAGAGACGGGATTTCACCATGTTGCCCAGGATGGTCTCAATCTCCTGACCTCATGATCCACCTACCTTGGCCTCCCAAAGTGTTGGAATTACAGGCGTGAGCCACCAGGCCTGGCCAAACAAATCTTATTTTAAAGTATTCCTCTCCACCTACTCCATGTTCCAAATAATTATAAGAAAACCTACTGCTTCTGCTGTTACAAGTTTACGAAGCAATAGAAATATTGCGTGTAACCTGGCCTTCGTAGTTCTACTTTAGACTTTTTTTTATGACTACATCTATAATGTGGAAAATGTTTATTTTCCTGGCTAAGCTATGCAATTGTAAACTTTTTGAAAGGAAAATTACTTTGGATCAAGGACAAGCAGCTCTAGCAGTTGAGTTATTTTTTTATGTCATTATTTTTCAATCTAGGAGAAATATTTAAATATATAACACCAATATTTTGTTTGGATAGATTGAAGCTTCAGATGCTTTAGTTAGAAATGGACTGCAAAAATAATATCTCTTAAAAAAAGAAACCAATGTAGTCAAGTATGCATCTAAGAAATACAGCTTGTTCATACCTCTTACAGTATCTCTATAAAGATTTCCATGTTGTTGTTCTGATTGAAGTGTTCATTGCTAGAGACAAATGTATTTTTAAGTCTTCTGATTAGAGGGGCCACAGCCATCATCACTCTATTGGAGACAGAAACATAATATTAATATTTTAGTGTTTCATTTGCTTTCATGAAACTTATGAACAGAAGCTATCAGTGTCTAGGGTGTGTCTTCAAATGACAAATTTAGCATGCTGTAAAAAGTGACACTAGGACTTCCTGCTGAGGGTGTCCAGAGTTTGATCATCCTGAGAAATGACTGTGGGTAGATTCTTATTCTCAAGTGCTAGAGGTTCTTGTTCTCTTTTTATATTTGGTTTTGATGGTGACCAACATGACTGCAAAGGGGAATTATACCACATGAAAAGGGACACTTACAGAATTACAAATTGGTCAGTAACCCTTTTTTTTTCCTTCCCTTTTTTTTATTGCATTTTCGGTTTTGGGGTACATGTGAAGAACATGCAAGATTGTTACATAGATACACACATGGCAGTGTGATTTGCTGCCTTCCTCCCGATCACCTATATGTGTCATCTCTCCCCATGCTATCTCTCCCCAACTCCCCACCCCCTGCTGTCCCTCCCGTATCTCCATGTGTTCTCATCGTTCAACACCCACCTATGAGTGAGAACATGTGGTGTTTGATTTTCTGTTCTTGCATCAGTTTGCTGAGGATGATGGTTTCCAGGTTCCTCCATGTCCCTACAAAGGACAGGAACTCATGGTTTTTTATGGCTGCGTAGTATTCCATGGTGTATATGTGCCACATTTTCCCTGTCCAGTCTATCATCAATGGGCATATGGGTTGGTTCCAGGTCTTTGCTATTGTAAACAGTGCTGCAATGAACATTCGTGTGCATGTGTCCTTATAGTAGAACGATTTATACACCTTTGGATATATACCTAGTAATGGGATTGCTGGGTCAAATGGAATTTCTATTTCTAGGTCCTTGAGGAATTGCCACACTGTCTTCCACAATGGTTGAACTAATTTACATTCCCACCAACAGTGTAAAAGTGTTCCTATTTCTCCATATCCTCTCCAG